>APFE030248533.1:0-13851 GCA_000404065.3 Pinus taeda
ATATGATTGTTTACCCCTTCGAGGAACATCTGTGAAGAGTGATTCTGCTAGCCATCCTTGTAACATTGCCGTGATTGGAAAATTCCAAATCTTACCTGGAATCAACTGCTACCTGAAACCATCACTCATTCCTTGAAAACGAGTCTTCTTTAATCTCTTTTCACTTGACTCGTAAAATATGAAAAGATTGCCGAGCGATTGGCCTCTTCGGCTCGTTAAAAGGCATTGGAAGTGCTTGCTACACAGTAATTTGTCACCATCCCTGTTACGCCTTCTCCCACACATTGGAGGACTTATTCTGGGACCTGTGAGAAGTGACATAACCTGAAAACACTTGCATTGTATCCCCTTGAGTATGTAATTCATATGCCCTGAAGACACCTTCTGCAAAATACTCATAAATGTAGCCCTTTTTCCATTGGCGTTGTTCCGCAGTGTATCACTTGTGCCAATGGGGGAAATCCTCCAGAGAGGGCGCGCCAGCTGGCGCTCTGTCTTAGAGTCGCACTCCCGCCAACCCAGTTGGGTAAAGTTTTTAACAAACCAACTTACGAAGGTTATTCCTAACCTATTCATGAACTGATTCCAGCTTGAGTTAGTTCAGTTGGGCTTCGAATCTCCATAGAAGGGAAGTAGTTCTCCACCTCTCATGGAAGCTTCTTAATGATAAGGCCAATCCCATGAATCTTGTGGATGATCCTAACTCCTTCTCCTTTCTCTATATAAGCTTTTCCTTTTGCCTTTGACAAGCTAGTTAGTAATTCTACTCTTCAAGTTCCAAATTCTAAGTCCCAAAGTCTGAGAATTGCTAAGCTCATTCTAGAAGAGGCCTTCTTCATCCCCATAAGGCTAAATCTTAAATGAGGAGATTCTTGTCCAAGTGACCAAGGAGAGAGAGGCTTGTTCCCCATTCCCAACAAGCTTTGCAAGGCATGTTTTGTTGATCACCCAGCCAAAGGAGGATTTGACGTCAGAACTATGGTTGTATTCTTCTTTGTTTATCAATAATAATAGACGACTATCATTATGGTTCCACTCTTATTGTCTTTATAATGATGTTTGAGTTATATCCTTTCTGACTGATATATAGTTGCATCTCTTGGATTTTATACTTGTATTTGTGCGTTCTTTGCATGTGCAAGTGTCTGTTCACAAGGATCGTGGGGATTGTGACCAGTCGGAGCGAAAGAATGGGAGCAACGACTCTTATACAAGTACTAGCGTTGGATTTGAGGTAGGCCCTCATCATCGGTCTTTAATTTTCAATGAGGAACCTGCGTGTTAGCGTTGTTTGATTTTTTCTAGACCCCATTTGGTCTAGTGGGATCGCCTCTGGCCACAGAGGGGATTTACCTCCATAAAAAATTGGCCACTCCGCTAGGGAGTTGGCTCTTTGCCTTGTTGTTTGTTTCGTCTTGTTGTTTGATTTGTAAACTTTAGACGGAGCCTGAAGTATGGCCAGATAGCCTTCGAAATGCTATTTCTCTGCATTAGCAAAGTAGATCAATGCCACTTCAGTCCATCTCCGATTTGGTTTACGAACTGAACGGCTTGGAACTTGCCTTGTTTCTTGGTTGTTTCTTCGTTTCTCCTGCTTGATTAGATTTTTGGGTTGAGTCCCTGTGTTGCTTCTTGCCTCTTGGTGTACCTAGGTACTGTTGATTTAGCCTTGGCTCTTTTGTTTTTATTTTTCCATAGCAAACTCGACTGGCGCTTGTTTATAGCATTACAGTTGCACCAGTTGGCGCAAGTTGCACATTTACAACCCGCACCAATCCCTGAAAGGCGCTAGTTGCAACCTGACAGTCGCGCCAGGCCTGGGAACTTTTGAAGTTTGCTTGGTTGTGGGCCCTCTGAGCTTGGATTTTGTCCTGGGTACCTTTTTCAGACTACTTGAGTGTGTTGGAGTGTGATTTGACTGGTTTTGATCATTACCCTTTGGGTGTTTGCTTTTTTCCATCAATTTCACATTTCTAGCCCTAGGGCATCTAGTGGCTTTGTATGTCGAGCCTTCCTCAGGTGTTTTGATCTTCTAGTGGTCCAGTTGATTCTTTGACTGCTCCCATGCACTTGTTTGGTGGTTGTAGGTCATTTTTTTGCATTATTTGGGTGACTTGCTTTGTCTTCCCTTGAATTCCGCTTCGTCTCACTTTGAGCTTAGATTACACGGCTCATTGGTGTCTTTGGGATCTTTCTTGTTCTTTGGAAGTTTGATTTGTGATTTAAGGAACTGAATGTGCTTGTATTGAATAGAATTTGTTTGTTGTCATTTCTCAAAGTTGTTTAGTGCATTTTTCCATCATCAAAAAGAAAAATCTCTTTTGGTTTGTATTAGTTAATGAGAATTAGAACTTTTCATTTCGATTAGTGATTAGTGATCTTAAAGAAAAGTTTGTTAATTTGCAATAGCTGCATTTGGGAAGTTCTTTGTTGTTTTTTGATCATTTCATTTGTGTGAAAGCTCTTGACCTCTCTCCTAACTAGCATTCATCAAATGAAATGACATGTTTTGGCATATAGATTGCATTTAGGGAATTTTGAGAGATTGCATATGGTAAGACCTGAAAACTGAAACCTAACACAAGATCAACTTTAAAATAAACCGAATGAATTTAATAATGCATTGGAACATAACACTCACATTCTAGAGGTCTAGGCTAGAGACGTGCTCCGGCGTCGTTAAACCTAGTCACTTTTGTTTCCACTCAAGGTTGGGTGATTCCTCATTTTGTTACTCAATTGTGGTCTAGTACGGACTTGTGCTCCCACGTACCATCAAGTACATGGGGAGACTCCACTAGGTTATCATCCTTTATCCACAGGAATCCGTGTCTGCCGCCTTACGACCCATAACGCACCGAACACAACATTTGGGAAGATTGACTGTCGTACAGAAAGTCCTTGGTTTTCATATGATTGCTAAGGTGTATATGCAGTTTTATGGATTGTCTGGTAAACCCTTTTCCTAGTTCTCCAGAGTAGTCACTTTTTGATCCTTTTCAGACTCCCTAAAAGAAAAGGCTCACCTGAGCATTTGTCACTTCGAGCTCACTAAACATTCGAAGGCTACTAGAGTCATCATTTTGTCCTTTTCTCGACTCTTTAAAGATGAAAAGGTCAAGTTATGTCCTTGTGTCTTAAAATTTATTCGGCCACGTTCACACTTACCCTATTAGATCTTGTTTGCGTTAGTTTGAATAAGGTATTTTCTCCTTAGCTTGTCTAGGATTTTTTGAATCAAATCATCCTGACAAATCCATCAATCTCGTCTCTCGTCCCTATTGACCAAGGGTCTCCTTCTTCTACTGCTCCTGAGACACCGGTTTGTGGTGACACTTTTCCTATTATTCCAAGTGTCCAACCATTGAACTCTCATGCTCTAGAAGATGATCTTCACGATCTATTTTGGAGCCCTGTTTGGGAGCCTTACGAAGAGGACTTTCCTTCTACTCCCACTAGTGCTTTGGTCCCGATGTCTTCCTCTAACATGGATGACATATCTCCTATAGTAAGTGAGACACCTGTTTTGTCAAGTATCAAGACTCCTATCCCGGCCACATCCCCGATCATAACTCCGGCCTTCACTGTCACCCCTCTCGGTGTCACAGTACCCTCATGCTATAAGGCTTTGAGGGATGCTATGGGTTCTAGGAACTCCTCTTCAGGTACCATGTGGGATCAAAACATCACTCCCATTACGGGATCTTTTGTTTCACAAGTTCACAATACAGTTGTCACATCAGTTCAGACTATTCCAACTATTTGTGTAGCATCTTCAACACCGGTTGTTAGTGCCGTTATGGCATCTTCGATCGTAGCTACTATTGCTGGTTCGTCCCACGGTTCAGTACATAGTGGCCAGTCGGCACATACACCCAGAGTTGTCCATCCTGCACTTAGTGCCCCACCTTCTTCTGGTGCCATTCCAGTAGGGGAGGCATATACTCAGTATTTGCATACCGTCCAGAATCCGGGCGCGCAAGGTTCAGTTCATTATTATGACCCTGTAGGGCATCATTTGTATATGTCCTTGCCATCTCAGCCTACCATTGAGGTCTTGGTCCCGTTAAGCGTCGCTTGGGGTACCACTAGTTATGGTGGTGGCCAAGCGCTCCGTCCGGATCAAGGACGACCTTACCAAGGACCATTGTATCAAGGTCAATTGTCTTACATGCAGCCTGCTTATGGGTAGTAGTATTACGGACAAACCTATCCAGGGCAGCCTGGAGGCCCACAAGGACAACCCTTCCGAGGACAACCTTTGGCCTATGGTGATCTGTCTTTCACCTATCTTGGGAAACCCTCTGGAAATCTGGGACAACCTTATACCCAACAAGGACAACCTAGAGTCCAACAGGGATACCCTTCCGGTCAACCCTATGGGAATCCAGGACAACCTTATGTTCAACAAGGAAAACCTGGAATCCAGCAAGGGTAACCTTCTGGGCAGGGTGGTTAGCCTTATGTGCAGCAAGGACAACCCACTTCTCAGCCTAGTCAACCATCTGGACAGGTTGGTCAACCCCAAGGTCAACCAGCTGTTCAGTTCGCTCAGCCATCTGTTCCGCAAGGACAACCCTCAATTGTACAAGGACAACCTAACACCCAACAAGCTCAACCTTTTGGGCAAGGGGGTCCATCCCAAACTCAACTAGGGCAACCTTCCAGCCAGGTGGCCCAATCTCCATCCTCTCAAGGACATCTTTTTGGGCCTGCTCAACTAGGCATGCAGTTGGTGATTGCTTCTCAAGCTCAACCTGGTTTTCAGCCCCAGACTAGGCCCCAGACTCAAACTGGTCTTCAGATGCAAGGTGGGCTTCAATCCCAACCTTCTTACCAAGTGCAACCTGGTCCCCAGGCTTAGTATGGAGCCCAGCAACCGTATGGTTACCAATAACCCTAGGGGTAAGCTCAGTTTGCCCCATACCAAAATTATCAACAAATGCAGGTCACTCCTTATCAAAATTACCAGCAACAGTATGTTGCTATTGCAGGTCAGGTTGGTAATCAATGGGGTGTTGGGGGGAAGATCCAGGGTCAACCGTCCGGTTATGGCTATAACCCCTATGGACAGAATCCCTACAGATGGAACCCTTATGCACCTGGTCTGTCCGGACAAAATCAATGGGGGCAACCAACAACTGATTGGAACTCTGGTACTACCTCATATCCATAGCCGCAAATGTCCTTCAATCCTCAGTTACCATTCTTAGCAACGTTGGAACTGCCAAATGTATCTAAATTGACTAATGATCCTATTCTTCATAATCCATTCTGGCCACCAGTTCCAACCAAGATACCCAGTGATTGTCCCAAATTTGATGGAAAAGCTAGAGAAGATCCTCAAGCCCATGTTATTGCTTACCACCTTTGGTGTTCGTCAAATTCATGGCTTGACGATTCAATCTGGCTCTGCTTGTTCCAAAGGACTCTCACCAGCTCGGCTGCTAAGTGGTACATTGAGTTGACTCGCGCATCCTTTCAAGATTTCAACTCGTTGGCAATGGCATTCCTAACTCATTTTCAGTTACCCATTCGGTATGAGATGGGGACGCATCTCCTTACGTCTCTCAAACAGGACACGGCCACGCACATATCCGATCATATACATGAATGGAGATGGCGTCATCGGTTGATCAAGTTTTGGATTCCTGATCAGCTCCTAACCGATTGGTTCACGACCTCCTTTGTCCCTAAAATTGCACGAGACATTGCTATGGGGTCTTGTGTAACTGAAGAGAAAGCTATCACGCGTGCTCAGTAGCTTGACTTAGTTTATTCTTAGTCAGGTACCTTATATGAGTATTTTCCTGATGCTCCGAGACACGGAACATCCAAAGCTTCGCCAAAGCCATCCGTTGACGGTGTTATTGGCTCTGTAAATCCATCGTCAAAGAAATCATCCACAAACCTTGGGAAGCAAAAAGCGAATGCTTCAAATGAAAACACTTCTCAGGGTGTATCTAATTCCAGAAGTACTTCCGAGGTCAATGCCATCTAGTCCACCACGGCGGATAGAGCCTCGAAAGGAAAGAAGAAGGGGAAAGCGAAGAATAAATTTGAGCAACCCAAACATGACTCCCCTAAACCTTCATATGAGGAAGGAGCCAAAAGTAAACCGAAGTATCCTTGTCTTATCTATGACGAGGATCACTATACCAAAGACTGCCCAAGGCGGTCCGAAGTTAGTCATTTATTGAAAGGTGCTCTTGGGATTCCTGCAGTTCTGAAAGAACCTTTCCCCTCATAGCAAATCCAAATGGTGGTAGATCCATCCTTGTCTTCTTCTCCCTTTGGTTCCCAAGTGTTCATGGCTAGAACCATTCCCATTCATATTACGACTCGAGCAAAGGAATATCCGTCATCCATCGGGAAGGAGCCTGAGGTCCCCTCAAGTGCTCCTCCGTCTAGTTCTGGTCCACTCCATATCGAGAGACCTAGCGCTGACACGCCTCTTCGACCCACTCCTATAGGTGTACTCTGGAGATCATCTTACAACCCAAATGCTCGTGCTACCCAGCACTACAACATCGTTGAGGACTTAGCTCAGGCTCTGTTAGCTATGTCCGCTTTAGAAGTTCTCCAGAGCTGCCCCCCCAAAGGAAGTCCTTGCTATTGGCCATCGGTGGCATTGACCCGACCGACTCAGATTTGATCACCTCTGATCTCGAGAGCCATGTATTGAGACTACCTCACCAGATTTCCTTCCTCATTCAAGTCATCATCAATTCAAAAATGATTCATCGTATAGTTATTGATGAAGGTGCCTCAACTTGCATTATGTCTGTTGTTTGTTGGAAGGCGATTGGGTCTCCGACTTTGAGTCAGTCTCCAACGACACTGGAAGCCTTTGACGGGAGAGAATCTTGCCCTTACGGTATCCTCCAACGATTGCTGATTACTTTGGAAGGGAAGATTGTTGAAGTGGAAGTTGAAGTTGTCAACGCTAATCTTACTTACAACCTCCTTTTGGGCCGAAGCTGGACATATGCCATGTGTGTCGTGGCTTCATCCCTCTTTTGTGTCATTCGTTTCCCTCATCAGGGGAAAATTGTCACGGTAGACCAGCTTTCCTTCTTCGCTTCTTCTTCCGAAGGCAATGTGCCTTTTGTGGAGCATACCTCCATTCCATTCGAGAGTGTGGGAGCTGGGCTCTTCAAAGACCCTGCCCTTATGGGCGTCTTTTCACTTCCACCTCCGAACCTTGCTTCAATCGGTTTGATGTCCACTCGTTCTAGTTCCCCATTGCACACCGTCGCTACCCTCGACCCCTCTGCACAAGGGGGAATTGATCCTCTAGCTTGTAACCCTTGTTGGGCCGGGTGGCACGCGTAGATAATCGGTGACATCGATCATTTTACAAAACGGGCCGAGATGACACCTACACTATCTAGGTCGGTCACACAGCAGTGCAATAGGGTTAGTCCCGAGATGGGCTTGACTTGAACAAGTATCATGCGAGCACTTTACTTTTTGTACATATGTGTGCTTTCAGCAAGTGTGTTGTGCGTCCATGTATTCATGTTTTTGTCTTGGTGTGTCGGCATGATTGCCACTTATTGTGTCTTTTTGCTTCTTAGACAGATGTCTGGATCGCCTTACGTTGGTTTCGCTGATGGTGCCTCCCGCAGTACATGCAACTTGTCCTCTGCGACATGGGTGATCTACGATCCTCATGGTGAGTTAGTAGACATTCAAGGGGTCTGTCTAGGTTGTACAACAAACAATGTTGCTGAGTATAGTGCTGTGATTGAATTACTAGCCGAGGCAATTAACCTCGGTATTCGAACATTGGTCATAAACTTGGACTCTCAGCTTTTCGTCCACCAGCTCAACAGGCCTTATTCCGTCAGAGACCATCGGATTTAGGTTGTATTTACGTGTTAAGTTGTTAGAAAGGGATTTTGATTTCATTACTTATCAACATATTCCAAGACAATTTAATACGTTAACCGATGCATTAGCTATTTATCTGTTGGACAGGCATTTGCATAAGATGTAATTCAAAATAACATAAGAAGCATAAAACACAATAAACCATAAAATATATGTATATATATATGTGTGTGTCCAAATGTTTGCACCGCATGCATCATCAAAAAATAATACATGTTTGTCTTAGTACATCCGGAGACAACATGTCTCTCAAAAAATATGCATAGAAAAGAAAGCCTAGATATCTATTCCCGGTGGTGCTCATGGTAGCATGTCACCGATCGCACTAAACGTCTCAGGAGTCAGTAGATGCGAGTCGGAACTCCCACCGTGTGCCTCTGGTACGCTAGCGGGACATCCGCTAGCTGAGCGTAATCCAGAATCCCTTGAGTGATAGCCTCGAGGTTCTCAATGAGCTCTCCTCTGTCACCACCCTCCTCCTGAGGATCCGCTACTGCTGCCTGGTGTCTCCTCACAATGGGAGACATGCCAGCTAGACACTCTGGGCCAATGTCTGCATATGCATATAAATGTTATTAGAACAAGCATGTATTAAGAAAAAATCATAAAAAAACTCAAAATCAAAAACCGATATCATACCAATCTCCTCGTCCCAGTCTTCTCCCTCCGGCAGAGGGAGTTCAGGGTCTCTGGTGAAGTTTATCCCCGCATACGGCCAGTCCTCCACCACAATCAGTTGGCGGTGAAGCCACCCGAAAAACTCAGGTCTGAATGACATCTGCTGACCGCCATCCCCTCTCGGCATCAGTGCCGCCCATCGAGCCATCCTTGGCTCTCGAGGTGCCGAGTCAGAAACAAAGGCCCCTTGGCCTTGAAAGATTGGCACACATTCCAAGAAGAACGTCACCAAGATGGAATCATACCTGAACTATTGCAGGTTGCCATGCTTGGCCTTCGTTAGCTGCCTCTTCATATTGGTCGTCACAACTGATGCCCAATTGAAGACCGTCGGGCTAAGGCATTCTATCGCTAGTATTAGGTGATTCTTCATAGCTTCGTGGGGCACTTGTGCCCCTACAGCGTGTGTGATGGTGAATAGTAAAGCTCTAAGTGTCAGGTCCTGAACAGTGGGGATATCCACTTTCGAGCTTCCCGACCCATATCTTGCCCCTCGGTAAACTCGAGCCTTCACCTCTTCCATCTTCTCCCCGGATGGCCTACTACCAGTCAATCGGGGCACTGGCCCTCTACGAGACAATCTAGTGAGGAAATAGATGTCAGATACATCTAATTCCAATACTTGGTCCCGTATCCGGAACACCTGTTCTTGTACATCCCATAAGTTAATCAGATACTGCAAGAGCTCTGGCAGAGCTCATAGATAGGACAGTAGGAAGTATTTCTTGAGCCCACAAGCTTTGAAAGCTTCCATGCAATCCTCATCGGCTAAGGCCAATGTGTCCACTTGGTCGTGTTCTCGTTCCTTCCATACGACTACCATTTTCGCGTATTTCCCTGCAATCACAGGACCAAAACATTAAATAAAACCCTTGTGGAATTCAAAATGTAGAGAAATATGATTTAAAATTGTTAAAATTTAAGCAAAAAATCTGCGCGGCCGTTGGCGCGACTGTTTCTAAAACAGTTGCGCCCATGGGCAGGAGCCTTTAGGGAAAGTTGCCCCATTGGTGTGGGTTCGTGCCCGAAACCCATGCCAAAGGGCACAACCCCCATTTTTAAAATACCCTCCATGGAGGATGATAAAATAACCTAAAGAAAATTTGAAAGGGATAAAAATGGAGTGGGGGAAGAGACCTCTTACCTGGCATTGACGGCGCTCCGAATGGTCAACTGGATTTGTCACAATCGTCACTTGAAGATCGCACACCAAAGCCCTAATGTCACTCTCAAAAGGTAAAAGTGGAAAGTAATTCTTGTTTTTTACCATTTTCACATGTTTTATAACTTTTTGACCCTCAATAGGTTTCAAAAGTCATTTTATGAATATTTTAATGTATATTTGTGTTGAAAATGGATTTTACACTAGTTTTTGTGTAGCGACAGGTGTTTGTGCGGCTTAAGCAACGAAACGAGTAGTATTTTATACTTTTTCAGACTCGGTAAATACATGAAAAAGTCACTATGGGGTCATCTTTTTGCTCTTTTCTGATTCTCTAAAACGTGAAAAGAATGCCGAGTTGTTCCTCTCGACTCGTTAAAAGTAAATGAGAGGCGGTCGTCTTTAAACCCTTTTCCAACCGTGTAAAAAACGAAAAGATTGTCAGACCCTTGTTGTTTGAGGTTCTTTAATGGTTACAAAGCGATGTGGTTTCAATCACTTTTTTACTTTTTCAAATTGAAATCACTACTTATGAAAAGTACTCCTCGGTCGTAATGATCGGGCGGTTCTTTCAAGCATGGTTTCATACTTTTTTGGACTCGAGAGACACAACTTTATGAAAAAGGACACCCCTGGAGTTTCCTTTTCTACTGTCTTTTCAAACTCTCTAAACATGAAAAGACACCGAGTTCTTCCTTTGTCAGGCTCGTTAAAACTTAATGACATCGAGTTCCGTCAAAATGACGTCTTACAAGCATATGCTATCCCCATCAAGCTTGTCATCAAAAAATAACCAGGGTACTCACCAGAAATGGTGTGGAAAAGGAACCACAATTATTTTTGCGTCGGCAGTATGTCGCTCTTGAACATGGCACTTGTCCACATTTGTGTCTGGGTGGGGACATCTCATCTTGTTTTAACGCTTGCCTCCATGGGTTTGGGTTATCCTGTTTGACCTCTCATCTGCTCATTGCCTTGTCACCATGACCCCTGATCATTTGATGTCAAATACTGCCAAGTCCACTTCGTGCCACCAAATGTTCGAAAGTTGACCTCTACAGAATACTCAACTCCTCTGATACCTCACACAAAACATCTTATCCTCTCTGTATCGTGTGAGAGTGGGAAACATTATGCCCACCTTCGCTAGGTCACTTCCGCGACTTTCAGCTCATTATCCAGGAAGTTGACTTAGAGACTCCCTTTAGGTGCCTTGGAGCCTGCATGCCTCAATGGCAGGTTCTTCGTGTTTGACGTGAGGTTTTCATCATTGGCCTCCGATCGAATGATTCTATGGGTGTTCGACGTCGGCTCACCGATTCGCACGCCGTAGATTGTACCTATAGTACCTTGAGGACCATTGTCATTATTGGTGGTACCTCTCACGTCTGTTAACAATTTTCATCATTGACTGGTAATCAGACGATGTTCCTGCATGTTCGACTTCGACTCCCATATTTGCATGCTTGAACTTGTACTTTGTCTGGATCGAGATGGAGAGCAAGACCCTGGATTTTGTCTATTGAGATCCAAGTTGTGATTTTGTGGATTATTATGATCATTACATGACTCATTCACTGGATGGTTGCGACCATCCCTGAGTTTGCTTATCGATCCTTACTGGATGGTTGCGTCCATACCTTGGATCCAGATTTTTATGTACTCTACTATGGATGGCTGCGCCCATACCACATCCCTCATGTACTTGAGATATCCGTTGTACTTCTTATGCAAGTTCTCCGGTGGCAGTGTTTTCAGTCGGCCATGTTCTTGTAAATAATTTCACCCCTCTCTCTCTCGAGCCTCATGCTTTAGGGGGCATCTGTTACACAGTAATTTGTCACCGTCCCTGTTACCCCTTCTCCCGCACATTGGAGGACTTATTCTAGGACCTGCGAGAAGTGACATAACCTGAAAACACTTGCATTGTATCCCCTTGAGTATGTACTTCATATGCTCTGAAGACACCTTCTGCAAAATACCCATAAAAGTAGCCCTTTTTCCATTGGAGCTATTCCATAGTGTATCACTCATACCAATGGGGGAAATCCTCCAAAGAGGGTGCGCCAGCTGGCGCTCTGTCTCAGAGTCACACTCGCACTAACCCAGTTGGGTAAAGTTTTTAACAAACCAACTTACGAAGGTTCTTCCTAACCTATTCATGAACTGATTCCAGCTTGAGTTAGTTCAATTAGGCTTCAAATCTCCATAGAAGGGAAGTAGTTCTCCACCTCTCATGGAAGCTTCTTAATGATAAGGCCAATCCCATGAATCTTGTGGATGATCCTAACTCCTTCTCCTTTCTCTATATAAGCTTGTCCTTTTGCCTTTGACAAGCTAGTTAGTAATTCTACTCTCCAAGTTCCAAATTCTATGTCCCAAAGTCTGAGAATTGCTAAGCTCATGCTACAAGAGGCCTTCTTCATCCCCATAAAGCTAAATCTTAAATGAGGAGATTCTTGTCCAAGTGACAAAGGAGAGAGAGGCTTTTTCCCCATTCCCAACAAGCTTTGCAAGGCATGTGTTGCTAATTACCTAGCCAAAGGAGGATTTGACGTAAGAACTATGGTTGTATTTTTCTTTGTTTATCAATAATAATAGACAACTATCATTATGGTTCCACTCTTATTGTCTTTATAATGATGTTTGAGTTATATCCTTTCTGACTGATATATAGTTGCATCTCTTGGATTTTATGCTTGTATTTGTGTCATTCTTTGCATGTGCAGGTGTCTGTTCACAAGGATCATGGGGATTGTGACCAGCCAGAGTGAAAGAACTGGAGTGACAACTCTTCTACAAGTACTAGCGTTGGATTCGAGGTAGGCCCTCATCATCGGTCTTTAATTTGCAATTAGGAACCTGCGTGTTAGCCTTGTTTGATTGTTTCTAGAACCCATTTGGGCTAGTAGGATCGCCTTTGTCCGCAGAGGGGATTTACCTTCACAACAGTGCTATCCCTCCTCTAGATTTTAATCTTTTTGGACTAGAGGGATTATTACACAAAAAGATCAAGCACTTGTCTTGTTCGGCTCATTAAAACTATCGAAAATTCATCCCTTTTGTATTATTTTATGCTTTTTCAGAATTAACGGATTATACAATGAAAAAGACTTTGGAGTCTTCTTTTTGTTTCTTTCAGACTCTCTAAAATTTAAAGATATCGAGTTATCTTTGTCGTTAAACTTGTTAAAGCCTAATAGCAAAAAACTCACCCAAATGGACGAGAACGAGTTTCACTGTCGCTAGACTCGCTAAAATATAGCGACAGGTTCGCCCGAAGGGCGGATTATATAACAAGCATATGTTATCCTCCTCAAGCTTGACAAAAATAAAGAGGTACTAGTCAGAAGTGACTGCGGAAAATTGGGAAGAAAACTTGAAGAAACTTTATTGGTAGCAAGTCGCTCTTGAACATGACACTTTCCTTCCGCATCCATGCCGGGTTGGGTTGTTTCGTTCACTGGTCATCACCATTGGTCCATCACACCATTCATCTTTGGGGTTAACGCTACCAATCCATCGTTAGTGTCACTGATATTTTCAAGAGAAGTCATTCAGACAATTCACCTGTGTCTCACCCACTGTAATACATTCATGCTTCATTCCTTCATGACCGCACCTTGAACCCTGTATCGTCAGCTTGTTTTCACCTCCAAAATCATTTGCTTCATTCTGTGTCGTTGATGTGGGATTCATTAAGGCCCTCCTACGGCAGGTCGCTTCTTGTCGACATCAACTCATTATCCAAGAAGTTGACTTAGGAACAACCCTTTCAGTGCTTTGAAGCTTGCATGCCTCAATGGAAAGTTTCTCACTTTCGGAGACAGGTTTACATCAATGGCCTTCGACTGAGAGATTTTAAATGGCATTTGACACCAAGTCCCTTTTCACACCACATGAATTGTACCGTAGTACCTTGAGGGTCATTTTCATTATTGGTGATTCCTCTTGCGCCTCTTAACAACTTACATCATTGGTTGGTAATCAGGCGATGTCTTTCCATGTTCGACTCCAGAACATTTTTCACATGGATTGACTTGTACTCCGAGTGAAGATTGAACAAGTTTTGAAGACCCCGGATCTAGTTTCATCCATCCAGGCTACGATATATT
>APFE030248533.1:41607-91934 GCA_000404065.3 Pinus taeda
TTTTGTGAAGTCCGATGTAGCTAAGACAGGTGCTTGGCACATTGCCTCTTTAAGATGTTTGAAGGCCTTTGTTGCTTCTGGAGTCCATGAAAATGTATCTTTCTTCAATAGTGTTGTTAGAGGTGCTACTATTCTCCCATAATTCTTAACAAACTTGTGATAATACCCTATCAACCAGAGAAATCCTCGCAGATGCTTTATGGATGTGGGGATTCTCCATTCCTTAATGGATTTAATTTTGCTAGGGTCTACCTTAACTCCTTCATGACAGACAATATGAACCAGATATTCCACCTCCTGTACTCCAAAGAAACATTTGGATCTTTTTGCATATAATTGTTTTTCCTCCAATAGTTGTAGCACCCTGTCAACATGTTCAACATGATCCTTACAAGAATTGTTGTAGATTAGTATATCATCAAAGAATACTAACACAAATTTTCTAAGGAATGGTTTTAAAATTGAATTCATCAAACTTTGAAATGTTGAGGGTGCATTGGTAAGGCCAAAATGCATGACCAAAAATTCATAATGACCCTCATGAGTTATAAATGCTATTTTCAAAATGTCTTGAGTCTTCATTCTGATTTGATGATATCCTGAACGAAGATCCAACTTGGTGAAGTAAATTGATCTATGCAATTCATCCAGTAATTCATCAATGATAGGAATGAGAAACTTATCTTAAATAGTGAGCTTGTTCAGCTCCCTATAATCTAGACACATGCACCATGATCCATACTTCTTGTGCACCAATACTATTGGAGTAGAGAAAGAACTTTGACTCGAATGAATTATACTGGCCTCTAGCATTTCTGCAACGATATGTTCAATTTCACGCTTTTGGGCATAGGGATATCTTTACGGCTTGATGTTTGGAGGAACACTTCCTCGAATCAGATGAATAGCATGATCATGATCACGAATAGGTGGGAGACCTTTGGGAGTCTCAAATACCTTGGAATGATTGTCTAAGACTATTCAAAGATCTGGAGGAATAGATGATTCCAATGTGGAAACATCTAACGAACATAATTGTGCAATTACACCTTTTCTTTCCTTTTTTAGAAGCTTTGTCATACCATTAGAGCTGATTATCTTTCCTGATTTCCCTGCAATACCCCTTAATACAACTTCCTTTCCTTCCATAGAAACTTTCATGAAAAGTTCTTGAAAATTAAAATCTATTGTACCCAAAGATTGTAGTCATTGGACTCCTAATACAGCATCAGCACCTCCCATTGGAATGGAAAGCATTGGGCTAGTCAATACATATTATCCCATCGATAGCTTGATATTATGGCACTTTCCAGAGAAATTTATTGTTCCTCCATTTGCAACCATCACTTGACACTCCGGTGCTGGATATAAGAAGCAATTCAATTCTTTTGCCACCTTACAATTAATAAAATTGTGAGTACTTCCTGAATCAATCAACACTATTACCTTTTTCTTCTTGATTTGTCCTTCTATCTTGATGGTTTGAAGAGTGGTAATTCCCACCAATGCATTACAAGATATGGTAGGATTCATTTGTTCTTCATCTAGGCTTTGTTCCTGGAGTATATCCTCTTCTTTTGACCTTTCTTGCTCCTTTTCTTCTTCCTCTTCACAATCTATGTAGAATAATTTCTTCTCAGCACACTTATGACCTTTAATGTATTTGCTATCACAACTGTAACAAAGCCCTTTTTCTCTTTTTTCTTCTAATTGTTGTGGTGTCAACCTTATAGGATGTGGAAGACTAGCGGCAACAACACTTCCGTCTTTATAGATGTGAGTGGTATGCTTCCTGGTTGCTATAATTTTGCTTTCCATTTTTCTTGCTAACCTCAATGCCTTCTCTAATGAATCAGGTTCCCAAAGGTGACCATCATGTTGGATATTATCCTTTAAAAACCCTATGAACACATCAATCCTATGCTCCTCTAGAATATCTTTTACCCTTATGTTCAATTTTTGGAACTCCTCAATGTGCTCCGTTATTGAACCCTTTTGTTCGAGACTTATCAAATGGCTAAAAAAAGTGTTGCTTTTTGTATCCTCATAATGTGCTATCAATTCTTCCTTAAAAATTTCCCAAGTGATAAATTGTTTATGAGATCAAAGCCATTGATACCATACAAACTGATTTGGTTCCAAATATAAAGTTTCCATACGTACCTTTTGTTTGTTTTTCACATTATTGAGATCGAAAAATTGTTCCATATGTAGTATCCATGTTACGGGATCCTTGCCATCAAACTTCCTCATATCGATTTTTGGAATATGGTTAGTCTTCGATCCAAAATTAGATTCTATGGAATCATGATTAATATTTCTTTTTTTCTCATCATGAGTTTCCTTTACTACCCTTTCACCCTTAGTGACCCTTTCTTGTAGCAAATTATTCATATTTATTTTATTCTTCCATGTCTATCTTCAAATCATCCATCTTAGTTTCCACATCATTCATCTTAGCTTCTACACCTTTTTGTGCAAGTGACACTTGTTGCACTTGGTCTCGTAATTTTGATATATCATGTTGCATTTCTTCCTCTTCTTCATGAGTCATGCTAGAGCTTTTAGATCACCAGCTAGGTGTTTCCATTTTCTTTATTTGGGGCATCAATTACTGATAATAATGCTTCACTATGCGCTTTGAATTCCTTCAAAATAATTTTTCAAACCAAGCTTAAGCAAACATTTAAAAAAATTTACACACCTTTTTTCACTTTGTAGGAGCTTGATATTTCCTCTGATGTATCTCTGTAATTTCAGATCATCTAATTCTTGAATTGTGGTCTGTGGTAGCCCTTTGTGTCCTCTTTCCAATGCCACCAGTCTGAACCCAATTGGATTCTCTAATGAAGAGTTATGCCAAATCTCCCATGGTGACTTGATTATAGACTAATTCAGTAGAGCGAACTTGTATGATGTGCCACGTGTCCCTGTTTTGACTTTTGGCTTTGGAAAATATATACAAGAAAATATAGTCTATCCTCTTTATGGACCTTCTTACGAAATTTCAATCTGATGCTCAGAGAGAAAGTTATGACGATTTTCCCCAGGTCACCTGTTTTGAATGTAATTCAGGATTCTGCAAAAGGACCAACTTCCTCAGTTCATATCTCCGAAACTATAGTGCAAAAAGATCTAAAATTTGGACCTAATATTCAGTGCGATATTTTCTCAAATGGGTTTTTTTTTATCTTATGAAACGTCGCAGAAAAAAGTTATAGCGAAAATGCCACGATGACCTGTTTGGAGCAGCGAAACCCTAGAATCCAAAGCTTTGATACCAAATGTTATGAAACCAGCTCAAAAGATAGAAAAGATAGTTGAACGCCTTAGATTTCAGCCTCTTTGAGAGGGCAACCTCCTTTACATTACATAAATGAACAATTCTTGGATGATTCAAATGATAAAACCTCCTTTCTATATATAGGAGTCTAAGGAGTCACAATATAACCTAGCCGATCTAACAATAATAATATAAAGCCACAAAAATAACAATAGAGGGATTCTATGGGGCCCAGTAATAAGAATATGGGGACAATAGGGGCACAACAATATTAATAAGGGGTACAAATACAATAGTAATGGGGTAATCACTAGTATTATAGGGACCCAACAGTCATTCAGAAAATTCGTCTGTGTCTCACCCACTACAATACATTCACACTCCATTCTTTCATGACTGCCACATTGAACACTGTATCATCAGATCGTTTTCACCTCCAAAATCATTTGCTTCGTTCCGTGTCATAGATGTGGGATTCATTAAGGCCCTCCTATGACGGGTCACTTCTTGTCGACATCAGCTCATTATCTAAGAAGCCGACCTAGGGACAACCCTTTTAGTACTTTGAAGCTTGCATGCCTCAATGGCATGTTTCTCACTTTTGGTGACAGGTTTAAATTAATGGCCTTTGACCGAGAGATTTTGCGTGGTGTTCGATGCCAAGTCCTTTTTCACACCACACGAATTGTACTGTAGTACCTTGAGGGTCATTATCATTATTGGTGATTCCTCTCATGCCTGTTAACAACTTACATCATTGGCTGGTAATCAGGCGATGTCTTTCCATGTTCGACTCCAGAACATTTTTCACATGGATCGACTTGTACTCTGAGTGAAGATTGAACGAGTTTTGAAGAACCCTGATCTAGTTTCATCCATCCAGGCTGCGATATATTTAGGAATATAGAGACATCAAATGTACATAACTTCCAAACAGATGATCATCCAAATCAAAGGATGATGAGACCGAATCATCAGTCTACTACACAGATGATCGTCTGTCCTATGTACATGAAAATGAATTTATAAAGCTGAGCATGGGAATTCCCACCTAAGCTAGATCATGAAAAAATGTTTTCAAGATAATTTATTGTATTGTATATTATTACAGGTTGCCTCCCAGCTCGAAAAAACTTCGGATCCTCATGGTAAAGCATTTCACGCGACATCAAAAAGATTAACGACCTCATGCTTTAGGGGGCAATTGTTATAGACATTTTTGGGCACTACAACCCCAATCATAAATGTCCATAAACTGAGGGCTCCTAAGTCACTAAAAGTGTTGCTTCGCTGCCTAAAGGAACAAGGTCAGCTGATTACATCATCTCCCAGAAGTTCTCCACTAAAAACTGCTCAGAAATGGTCAAAATTGGACCATATTGAATACCTAGTGCAGAGGGGGTGATGCATATCACCTTCCCAGTGTAAAGGGTGCAATGCATACTGAATGGCCCCTCTATAGGGTGCGATGGTCAGGAATGGACAAATGGTAGGGAAAATTTGCAAGGTGGAAGATCATGGAATCTTCCAGAAGCTTCCCCTCTGACAGTTGCCTCTCTGTTTTCGACCAGGGATGAGTAAGAGATCATCATTCTCCAAGTGGAACTAAGAACTATTAAAGAGAGGACACTAATCAAGACCACAGAAGATGACTCACCCACCTACAATCATCTATATATGGATCCCTCATCACAGAGATCCAGAGGTTGGAAAATTTATCTTGTAGAGAAGTGTTGTTGGTTTTCTGGTGTAACTTCATAGTGTTGGGTGATCTAAGCTTTACTTGAGGTGAAGAAGGAATTTCTTGCTGGAGGATGATGCTGGGTTAGAAAATATGGTTGTAATCCTCTTGCTACTCTTGATCTTAATAAAGTTATTCAAGTTTTCCTCCATATTCTTGTATGTTTGTTTATATATGCATTTGTATGGTTAACACATATCTAGTCCTGTGTTATTTACGGATATAGATCTTTGTTCTTCGATAGTAGTATGCTGCTTTGATTCCACAGGTGATCTTTGAAGCTAGGTAGATGAAGAAGAAGTGGCAAAGATCTGTCAGAAAGGAGAGGAATCAAACAAGGAAACTAAGCGCAAGACTAAGGTTGGTCTCCTTTGTTCCACTCTTATCTATTTTCATAAAGGAAAGCGAAAGTAGACCTGTTTATTTCTAAGATAGATACCAGGATTAGTGGGAATAGCAGCTTTGAGTGGACACTATTCCTGGTAACAATACCCCTCATTTATTACTCCTCACTTTGAATTCCCTTTCATTCAGCTCGGAGTACAAGGAGCCGAATCATGCACTAGAAGGTAGCCGAGCAAGTGGAGGATGACTGATGATTATCTCGAGTTTTGGGAGCCAAGCCTCCCTGATTTTAAGGAATTTTTTGGTAGCATCATTTGTATAAGTAGCATGGCCTAGGGCCTCACTAGGGTGGGATTTTTTTTTGGATTTTTGCTTATGTAAACTCTGCTCCAACTTTGAGCTTATTATTTTGTGACAGTTTCATGTAATCTTATTATTGTTTTGATAATAGAGATGGAATCATTTTCGAGCTAGCACTAAGTTACCTCAGAGGACGGAAGCTCTTGGGTTAAGACATAATCCGAGCATCCAAGCTCATCTTTACTTGTATTTGTATGTTTTATTTCAGTTTGTAGATTAGGTTACTGATTAGATGTATTTCTTTTATGGTTAAGAATAGGTTGCTTTTGATGATTTAGTAGTTTCCTTCCATTTGTGCTTTTCATAGTAGGTTAAGCAGTGATAAAGAGAAGATTCAAAAGGCTAGCAATGGTGCCTTGGCCTCTCTTCCTCCCTTTGGGACCATGATTTGAGGAAAAGGCCTTCTTGCTGCCCCAAAAACACAGATTTTTCTCCTTCATAGGACTTCTAGTGTTTGCAACTTTTTACTAGGTTAATAGTCCAGATTTGCTTTGCTTCAGATATTCTTCATCATGCTCACTTATTTATTTGCAATATTATTCTTTCATGCTTTCCTTTATTGCAACATTTCTCAACATTTCCTTTCATATATCATAGTTTATACCATTTTTATGCAAAAATATGTTTTTCTAGATCCACTCATTTCATTGCTTGTTTGATCTTATTGGTTGATTGGCAGTTCCTTTGTAGCAGATCTCTTCTAGCAGTAGGCCATCCTATCAGCCATCCCATATTCCATCTGATCCATGCCCTACAGGTCACCCAAACCTCACCTCAATTCTACCTTAGTTTCCTACATTTTCTATAGAAATTCTTCCTCTCTCCTTGAGCAAACCCAATCATCTTCCTCTCTCCTGGTGATTCTTGGTAGACCCTAGGTACCCTAAAATCTCATTCTAGCCTTTATCCACCTTTTCAACCCACTCTCACACCCTCAAAACAGTGGAAACTGCTCTCAGGCTCCCCCTATAGGCCTCTTGTAGTTGCCCTATTTTCCTCCTCCAGATTTCCTGTGTCCACCTGTAGATTTTCCTGTAGGATTTCTTTTGAAGGCTAAGTGTGGGAAAATCCTCTAGAAGGCCACTTGAGACCTGCTAGGACCTATCCACACCATCCTACATCCTCTTAAGTCCCAAAACCACCCTTCAATACCACCTATTCACTGCCACATTCACACACAATAAATTACATGCATGTTAGTTTCACATAAAAATATATAAAAATCCAAAAACATGTATTTTTCTTATTTACTTCCAGAAATAGCATAGTTATATGTTGTTTACTTCCTTGAAAAGGTAATGGCATTCCTTTCATGGTTTTCATAAGCGCTTTCTGCAAAAGCAGAATTAGTTGGTTATTTAGGGTTCACCGGGTTCGCTTTACATTTCAGTCATTCTCCTTTCTGCAGTTAGAATAGCATCTATCTTGCTTTCCCTTTCATCACATATAGATCTTTCTGGAACCCATAGAAGTTGGCTTGAGCTCCTAGTGATCTTGCGCCAGCTGACCAAGTGACAACTTGCAGTGAGAACTAGTACTTGTGCATACAACACCAATGCTTCCTAGTTTGTTATGAACTACCGGGTTGATAAGAGTAAAGTAGGCAGCGCAGGAGTTACAACATTATTGCTGAAATACTGGTGCTCACCACTTTTTGGTGTCGTTACCAAGGAAGCGTCAGAGTATTCTATGATTACGTCTTTCTTCTATTTTCTATTACAACATTATGCTAATAGTTTATTTCTGCAAAAGTAGAGTAGTCCTTTCTTTTCCTTCAGTTCTACATTTCCTTGCTTTCCTTTTAAATTCTACAAATTTCATTTCAGCAAGAGTAGACTAGTCATTCCTTTTCCTTCAGTCCTGCATTTCCTTGCTTTTCTCTTCAATCACGCAAATTTCATTTCAGCAACTTCATTTCAGTTAGTTGCAATTTGTTTTTTTCAATCAATTTCAGTTTTGCAGGTACTATCAGTGTGGGGAAAAAAGAAACAAAAGCCAGCCAAAAAGATTCCTTTTCATGCTTCATAGGAATAAAGATAACTCAGGAAACTTTTTGCCCAACACCCCCACTGCTTCACACAGCCAGCCTTCTCTCTTCTTCGGCAGCTTTGGTCAAGAAGAACCCTTAGGTGAAAAACAAGACACATTTGAAGAACCTATAGGGGAAGAAGAAGAAGAAAACATTCCTTTGGAGCCAATGGCTGTAAACAAAAATGCTAGGGGGAATGGAGAGAGAAGAGAGGGTATTTTTCCCATTCGAGAGACCAATGGGGACACCAAAATGAAGAATATAAGCCCTTCCGCCCTACCTCATTTCCATGGTCTGACTATAGAAGATCCTAACACCTTTTTGTTCGAGTTTGTTGTCATCTGTCAAACCTATGACTATTCAGAAGATGAGCAAACGTTGAAACTATTTCCTTCTACTCTCAAGGATGAAGCATTGTGTTAGTTCATGGGATTACCTGGCAATAGCATCATAACTTGGGCTCAGATGCAACAAGCCTTTAGCAACAAGTATCGAGACTATTTTAGGTAAAAGGATACTAAAGAAGAAATTTTCCGAATGACCATAGGAAGTGATGAGTTCCTGGAGGACTATGAAGAGAGGTTCTAACTCAGTTACAAAAGGGCCAGGTGTACACTTGACCTAAGTCTCTGAAGCTAGTCCTGCTCAGGGGAATTTGGGAAGATATTTTAGACACCCTCCATCTATTAGCTAGGGGAGACATCTACCAACTATCTTATGAGGACATAAAGACTATTTTTAGAAACCATTCTAGAGCAGCTAGAAAGAAAGGTAGGGGGAGTCAATCCATAGCCAGTACCTCTTCCTCTAACTCATCCGTTAAAGAAGAAATTGGAAACATGTTGGAAGAGTTCAAGAGTGAGATGCTGTAGACTCTTTCCATGCAAATAGATACTTTACATATCAAAAGGAAACAAGAGGAAGCAAAGATGGCTTTGGCCGTTTTTTTCCCTAAATGCACCAGGAGGCATCCTAGGAATGAACGCCCATTAAACTCTATAGAGGTTTGTTTAGTCTATGAAGAAAATCATTCTACATATAAGTGCCCTTCCATACCTAGATTTAAAGTTGTATATCAAGGGGCTGAGGGAGTCACTGAATAGCTCTATTACATAAATCAAAGGAGGTCGCATGGACCTAGACCATACCAATAGGGGATGCAAGGAACATCTCAGGCATACTACAACCCCAACCAAGTCACTTCCATAACTTCTTGGGGCTCTCCTACTCATCCTTCCTATTCCACGCCTCCTCCTTGGTCCTTCACATCTCAATATCCTACCCAACCAGCCACCCATTCATTTCAATCCTATGATCAACCACAACCTTAATGGAATGCATCTCATCAGGGGTGTAGGCCCCAATACAACTCCCTTCCCACTCTTTTGCCTCCACCACCTGCCCAACCACAACTGTTACGTCCTGCTCCACCAAAGCAACCCCAAATGCTTGCCCAGCCAAATCTGAATCCGAACAACAGATAGGCTCAACAAGTGTATAGTGGGTAACCGTCATGCCCAACTTATGCTGTGGAGATTCAAAAAAATTAACTTCATATATGGGAAAGTCCTCCCAGATAGCCAGCCTCCACCCAGGGAGGTTGAGGAAGATAAAAAGGAAGGCTAACCTAAAGCAAATCCACCCTTTCTTGAGAGACTATCCATGACAATCCAACCTACTCGAGAAGAAAATGAACTCCTAGAAGAATTGAAACATTTATGTTTGAAGATACCACTTCTCCAAGCCATAAAAGATGTACCTATCTATAATCAGTTGATCAAAGGGAAGTTCTTTAGGCATCCATGAAGGTGCAAGATAGATGCCCCAACCATCAATGTCATAGGACAATTGTTCGACTTGATGTTAGGGTAGGTAATCTGTCCAAAATATCTGGACCCTAGAAGCCTAGTAGTTGATGTCCACATCAATGGCACCATGATCCCACATACCTTGATTAATCTGGGAGCTGCCATTAATGTGATGACAAAGGACACAACGCCCAAACTTAACCTTTGGGGCTCCTTAAGCAAGAACACGACCATGCTACAACTAGCAGATTGCTCCACCATGACCTCTGAGGGGATTGTGGAAGATGTGATGGTTTCCATTGATTCTTGGGAGTACCCTACTAATTTCTTAGTTCTCTAGCGAAAGGCAAAGCTCATTGGCTATCCTCTCATTCTAGGAAGACCCTGGTTGGCTACAGCCGATGCGTACATCAACTATCGAGCTGGGAACATGACCATAAAGAACAGGCACATGTCCAAGTAGTTAATCCTATATTCTCTTGCCCACCCCTTGCTATAAAATGATCTACCTCTCTGGTTGGAGGAGGAAGATGAGGATGAAGTCTATTATGCACCACTTTGTACATTAGAAATCTGCATGGGGGGGAAACAACAGATGAGGATGATATGATTGAAAATCTGATTTAGAATCCACCTCCCAGTGTATCACCATTAGAGGACATAGTAAGAGAAACCCAAAACAACCCCTCAACTCATCTCTATGTGGTCGATCCTACTTCTCTCCATGTTAAGATTATAGAGTTTGGCCCAGAAAGAACCTTGAAAATCAATCCATCCCTATCCACTTCCTAGGAGAAAGAACTATGCAGCCTACTGAGAAAACATCTAGATGCCTTTGCCTGGAGTTATAAGAAGATGAAGGGAGTGCACCCTTTAGTATGTACTCATCATATATACATCAAGGAAGATTGCAAATCAGTGAGGCAGCCTCAAAGGAGGATGAATCCAACACTTAAATATATTGTTAAGGAAGAACTACAGAAATTGCCCGATGTAGGATTCATCTATCCCATCTCTAACAGTGAATGGATCTCCCCTTTGGTGCGAGTGCCAAAGAAAAATGGTAAGTGGAGAATCTATGTTGACTATTTAGAATTGAATAAAGCCACTAAAAAGGACCATTTTCCTTTACCTTTCAAAGATCAAGTGTTAGATGGTCTGGCAAGGAAATAGTTTTTCTCTTTCCTAGATGGGTTTAGCGAGTACAATCAGATTCAAATCAGCCCGAAAGACCAAGATAAGACCACTTTCACTTTTCCTTGGGGTACCTTTGCATACCGAGTCCTTTCTTTTGGTTTCTGCAATGCTTCAGCCACTTTCCAAAGAGCGGTATTGAGTATATTTTCTGAATTAGTTCATGACGCAGTAGAGATATACATGGATGACTTTACTCCTTATGGCTCTGACTTTTAGGAAGCTTTACCTAACCTAGGAAAAGTTCTAGACAAGTGTATTGAGATGAACCTATCCCTTAGCCCAGAAAAAGGTGAATTTTTTATGACTGAAGGGACAGTGTTAGGTCATGCAATATCTCAGTAGGGACTATAGGCGGACCCCAACAAAATTGCCATCATCTAAAGGGTCCCACCTCCTCAAAAGGTGAAAGATGTCAGAAATTTCCTAGGCTTAGCTAGGTATTACAGGAGATTCATTAAATATTTTAGCAAGCTAGCCTCTCCTTTGTTTGGCCTCTTAGGCAAGGATGTTGAGTTCATATGGTCAAAAAACTGTTAAGAATCCCTAGATACCTTAAAGAGCAAGCTAGTGACTGCCCCAATTCTCAGAGGCCCAAACTGGGCCCTACCTTTTCACATTCACATAGATGCCTCAAACAAAGAAATAGGAGTAGCCTTAGGACAAATTGATGAAAATTTACCTTATGCCATATACTTTATAAGCAAAAACTTGTCAAAGGCAAAGTTAAATTGTATAGTGACCGAGAAGGAACTCCTAGCTGTCATGCATTCCTTAAACAAATTCAAACATTATATCATAGGCTATCAGAACTTTGTGCACACTGATCATGATGCAATTATATATTTAATGAGCAAACTAGATGTAAATGCTCACATTATTAGATGGTTTCTTTTACTGCAATAGTTTGATTTGACCATTAATGATAAGCCTGGTAAAGAAAATGTTATTGCTGACTTTTTGTTTAGAGTAAATTTTCCTAGAGGTGAAGAAGGAATGGTGGATGACCAAATTCTAGACGAACATATGTTTGTTATCTTAGTACTCTCTCCATGGTTTGCTGATATAGAAAACTACTTGGTTTCAGTACAGTTCCCACCATACCTGTCCTCAAAAGAGAAGAGCAATATAGTAAGGAAAAGCATCCCTTTCACCTGGATTGAGGGCAATCTCTTCAAACCTGGCCCAAATCAGATCTTGACAAGATGTCTCAAGGAGGAGGAAGTATTTGACATCCTCTTGACCTATCATGACAGGCCTTGTGGAGGTCATTTTGTAGCAAAATGAATTGCCTTCAAGATATTGCAGAAGGCTACTACTATCCTACTCTTCATCAGGATGTGAGGAGATATATCAGCCTGTGTGATCAGTGTCAGAGGATGGGGAAAGATACTCCAAAGGATGAGATGCCCATGCAACCTCAAGTGACCTTTGAGCCATTTGAGAAGTGGGGCATGGATTTTGTGGGTCCTATCAGCGCTCCTTCAAAGTAGAAACAATACATCATTATCTGCACCAATTACCTAACAAAGTGGGCAGAGACAAAAGAAATCAAAGTAGCAATAGAGGAAAAAGTAGTTGAGTTTTTGAGAGAAAACATATTTTACAAGTTCGGGTATCCAAGAGAGTTGGTCACAAATCAAGGAAATCAATTCACTTCCAATTTGATTGAATACCTACTCACGCATCATAGAATCAAGCATAGGACTTCCACCCCTTGCCATCCACAATCCAATGGGCAGGTGGAGGCCACCAATAGAGCATTGGAAGTGATCTTGACCAAGGTAGTGAGCAACAATAGGAAACATTGGGCGGAAAAATTAGTTGAGGCCACTTGGGCCTACAACACAACATGGAAGACCACCACAGGGTTCACACCCTATGAACTAGCCTATGGGAAGAAGGCTTTGCTGTCAATAGAATTTGAATTCAATACCCTAAGGATGGAATCTCAACTGGACCTAGACCTTAGCCATGCATAGAAAGAAAGATTACTTCAGCTCAATAGATTGGATAAACACAGATTGTAGGCCCTTCCCCATACAAAGATAGTTTAGCTTCAGAGAAAGATATGGTATGACAAAAATATCAAGGAAAAGCAATTCCAAGGGGGATATTGGGCACTACTCTATGATTCAAGATACAAATATTTCAAAGGAAACCTGAGGGCAAGATGGCTGAGACCCTACACTGTGGAGAAATGCAATGACAATGGTTTAGTTTCAATCAATACCATTGATGATGAAGCCATCCCCATGCTTTTCAATGGACATCGGTTGAGAGTCTACAAGAAACCCCTCTCCAAGCAAGAGTTCATTAAAGATTTTAATAAGACAGTGATGGTAGTGGAGAAATTCTTAGCTTCCACTTCATGCACTAACTAAAGAAAAAGAAAAAGAGAAATAAAAAAATAAGGACTCAAGTGAAAACCTCCATGAGGCACTTGAGTCCCATCATTGGGTTGAAAACCTCTTCTAAGGTGGCCCAGTGATGTCAAAAAAACTAAAAAAAAAAAGAGAAAAATAATAAGATCCCTGGGTGAAAACCTCCCTTGGAGGTGTCTAGGGTAGGAAATTAGGGTGAAAACTTCCCTGAGTCACCCTAGTTGTTTTCAAACAAAAAGAAAAAAGGGAGAAGAAAAATGAATTTTCATTCGCATTGCAGGTTTGTAGGAGAACTACAGGAAGCAGAAGAAGGTTCCAAGGGAAACCTGACATCCACACTAGCACCTATCCTACCTTCTCTGCACTTTTCTCCATCATTTTTGGCATTTCTTTCACCACTGTGCTTCTTTTTAAAAAACTGTGTTTTCTACAGGAGGCTCCTGTAGGAATTACAGAGAGCTAGAAATGGATATAAAAGGCAGTTCAAGGGATAGGGAAGCTTAATGAAGAACCTATAAACCCTCCTATAGTATTCAAACCTCTTTTCCATCATTTTCAAGCCTGCATCACACCCCAAGCATCATTCTTCTTCCTGTCCAAGAAAAACACAGGAAAAAAAACAGTTTTTCAAGAAAAGAAAAAAACAAAAAAAAAAGAGAGGAAGAAGCACCATCCACCTCACATGAAGCCTACCTACTACCTATCCATCCCTATCTACACCTCTGGCATCATCCTCAAAGCTCCAAGCACAGAAAAAAGTTTAAGTTTCAAGGGGAGAAACAGCTACAGGAGCTCCTGTAGGAATTCCTGTAGCAACTGATCCCATCAAAACCTGGCACCAACAGCAGGAGAATGCACACATGAAGGTTGAAGGCACCTAAATCTCAGACTCAGACTGAGAAGAACTTGCACAAGAGACAACCACACATCAGCAAGAAGACAACATGCATCAAAAGAAATAAAGGCATGCAGCAGAGAGAGAACCACAACAGCTCACAACAAATACATTTGAATCACAGGTAAGTAACTAACTCGCTCATATGTTTGCATTTCTGTAATTATAAGTCATGTAAAAGAAACAAGATGGTTGAGGTTGAATGAGGGAAAGGTGGCCAATTAACTTGGCCACCTTCATCTAGCTGACTCCACTCATCTAAGATGTCACCCACATGTATGCACAGTCAACTCAAGAAAGATGTCAAGGACAGGTAGTGGAGGAAGTGTGAACTCCGATGCAATCATGAGGGATGATTATGAGGGGCCATGATGACAAGGTAGGTGGGGACCAATGGTCTAAATATGGCCAATGTATACTCTGCCATCTCACCCCCCATCACTGGAAATATCCATAAAGGGTAATAAGTACTCCTCCCCGAGCATTCTCGCCACCTTTTCCTTCATTATATCCTCGTAACTCAGCTACAAAAATATCCTTGTGCCGGCACAACCTCGTAACCATCATCCTCCATTAATCTCTCCCATATCCCTGCTCTCAACATTTCTATAGGAGCACCTATAGGAATTCTATAGGAGGGACAACAGGCTCCTACAGGTAGGGCAGTGAGTCATTTTGAAGGGAGAAAACACGAGTTTTAGCATGATTTTTGGTTTGAGGAGGTAGGTTACATGCATGCCCCCTGTTGAATATCAACACTTGCAAGAAGTGGTTTCAATTTGAGGAGGAAATAAAGTCCTTAGGAGAAGAGAAAATACATTAAAAAAAAAATTGCTTATTTAAAGAAAAACACAGTCTCCTCTGTTTCTCTGTTTTTCTCAAAAATTGTCTCTATCTCCACATTTGGTTTCCAAAAAGAGTATAAACAAAATGATAGGAGGGTTTATGATAAAGGAGCCCACTAACTCCACTAGGCTCTATGCACATCCACAAGTGGTGGACATCTTCACAAGGGCAAATTGGATGAATTTCTTTGAGAAATTCTGAGGGTTTGATGAGGAGATTGCCCAAGACTTTGTCCACTCTTTGGTCCCTCACACAAGAACTCATGCAACTTCACCTTTAGAGGCCTTTCCATGGAGATAACCCCTGAATTTATCAGTAGGGTCACTACCCTTCCTCTTGGGATGCCTTGGAGTATGGATGAGAAACCAATTGGCCAGGCTACCAAGAAAAACCTTTTCCAAAACAACGAAACCCTTGTAGAGGATAAAAATGGCATTAGAAGGGCTAGCATACCATACCCTTGGGATGAGGTTAGCTATCAAATAATCAAATACATTTCTTGTGAAGGGAGGTACAACATTGTCTATGGTTATCACTTTAGAATCTGCCATGAATTAAGGTATAATGGACACTCCAGCACCTCAGAAGCTCAGTATCCCCCACTTCTCCCTGTAGTCCCTCATTGACTCCATCACTAAGGTTCAAGTAGGAAATTTAGAGTAGCTAACTCACCATTGGTTAATCAAAAACTTAGTGGAACAGGCCATCCATACATTTACACTCCCTATAGCATGGGAAGTCTTCTGAAACATGACAGCTGAGGATGACATAAACGCCCTAACCTATGATGTCAGTCCTACTGGCAGTGAGGAGGAAGAGTACCAAGGGGGAGAAGGTGAAGCCACTAGTGACTTAGTAGAAAAAGGAAGGAAGGAGGAAGGAACTGAAATAGAGGAGAAAACTGAAGAAACAGAGCAGGAAGAAACAAAGCAAAAAGAGATAGAGAAAGAGACAGGAGGAGAAAAAGAGGTAGGAAAGGTAGAACAAGGAGAAGGGTCCCCTAAGACTCTAGAAAGGGAGGCAACAACTACCCTGACTACCCTTGGTACACCAATCAAGCCAAAGAAAAAGAGGAAAATACAAGCCTCCATGTATTTCAGGGCTAGGAAGAGCACAAGGATCAAAACAGGAAAACCTCAACCCTCTTCAAAAATGCCAATTACAATTGAAGATTCACCCTCTACCAAAGGGAAAGAATCCCCTTCCAAGACACCCATCACCTATGAAAGGGGGACTCCTAGATATTCCACATGGAAAGAAAAGGTAGAACTACATGACTCAAAAACAGTCCTACAAGAGGCTTAGACAGTTCTACAGGAGACACTGTCAAAACTACAAGAGACCCAAAAGCTTGAGAAAAGGATGGAAGGATAGCCACAAGTAAAGGAGGAAGCAATAGAGCTACAAGAACCTGATCCCCAGCCTAGTCTTGCCTCCTATTACAATCTACTTGAGGGAGGAAGGATAATCCCACAAAAAATTGCAATTCCACTATTCCTTGAATTAGAGAAAGAAAGAATAAGAACTCATAGGTGGATGAAAATAGCCAAATCCAAAGGAGTTGAGGATATTGGCCATATGGAAAACAAACTAAAAGAAATGGGTAGAGATTTGAGTGCTCTCAAAGATAGGGAAGCAATTAGAAGAAGCCACCTTGAAACTGAAAATGAATTGTTAAGGAGGAAGCGGCAAGAGAAGGAGACTCAGTTGGCATGCATGGCTAACTTATCCATGGAGCCATTGCAATGTAGAAATTTTGTGACCTCATAAAGACTCTGGATGCAATGGGGACCATTTCTTCCTTAAGTGGGAGGATTGATCTAGGTGGATATTGGTGGCCACCCACCTATTCCACCTAGACCTCCAGTCAATTTCATCTATTTCCTTGTTTATTTCAGCAATTACTATTTTTATCATTATTTCGATTCGTAAACTTCCAAAGCTATTTTGAACCCCTAAACGACTTTTTGTTTATGTTTAAAACAAGCCACCTGCCGCAACTCCTAGGCTACCAACTTTATTTATCAACCCGGGGTTCATACAAACTTGGAGGTGACAGTGCTATATGCACAAGTAAAAGTGAAGGTCCTGTCTGTTGTCATTGTTCATCCAGTAAGAGACCCTAGGGTTTCCAAGCTAGACTTCTATATATTCAGAAGAAGCTTGATTCTTTGATGGAAGAAGAGAAAATATATTCTAAGAGAGCTACCCTACTGCAGTAATGAGGAAAAAAACATGTAATGCTAAATCACACCATATCCTAATTAACCATTTAAACAACTATGCTAAGCATAATTGCTAAATCAACACTAAACTAATGCTGCTACCTAAGCTACAAAAGTAAAGAGCACCAAACCATACTAATGTGTAAGTAAGAAAACTAAACTAAATCTGTTTTCACTTTTTTTGGTTTTTTAGGCAAAAAGTATGCAAATTAATTGTTCTTGTGGATGTGACAAGTGGATGGAAGGTGATTGAGGATGGCTAAAAGGCTTATGGAGTGGTTGGATGGTGTGGAAGGGTCCTAGGAGGCGTTTTGTCACTTCCTATAGGTTCCCCATTAATTCGGCCTCAAAACAGACCATTTCAGGAAAACCTACAGGATGTACTAGAAACCTACAGGATGATCCTGTAGGAATTACAAGAAACCTACAGGATATAGCCGAGAGCTAATTGTGAGGTGTTGAGAAGCTTGTTAAATATTTGTGATGAGTGGGATGGGGTGTTAGAGGGTCTAGGAACACTTAAGAGTCAATATCCAAGATAAGAGATGGTTAGATTCGCTCAATGTATCTAGGGGAATTTCAATGAAAAAAGACAAAAAAACTAGTGAGGGTGATGGTGGAACAAGAGATGGCTAGGGTGTATGAAGTTGAAGGTGGCTGCTGGTGATGAAGTCTGGGTCACCTCCTGAAGTACCTTCTCTTCTTAAAACATGTGTGTTTTCCAATAACTATGAAACAAGATACATTTTCATAAAATATAAAAGAATGAATTAATTTCCTATACTATGCATGAAGAAAGTGTTGATGGGAATGAAAGCATGAGTGAGATCTTATTCCAGAAATGGAGATGGAAAAAGATAATAATGAAATGAACCAAATACTGAATCAGAGATAAAAAACTCCAAAGCTCGTGTAAGAACTAGAAATCTGTGGTTTTGGGCTACTGAAGGGTCTCTTCCTCAAGTCATGGTCCCAAAGGGAGGAAGTGAGGGCGAGACACCTACTGATAACCTTATGGTGATCCTTTTTCTCCTTGCTAACCTACTAATTGAAAGAAGGCACAAATGGAAGCAAACTAACATACAACCAATCTAATCTACATTGTTGTAATGGAAATGCGGGTACTAAGCAAATGAACAACTAATTCTTTCCACAACTAGCCCACGTAGTGAACTGGGGGGTTTGAGGGGGGCAGATAGCCCCCCTCTATGCGGTCCGGGGTAGTGCCCTAGGAAAAGTTTTTTTCAACCCTATATTAGGTTGGGCATACCTACCTATGGTTTTGTGCATGATTTTTGCACATGGTTTTGGACGCGATGGTTTTCAGTCCATGGTTTTGGATGCGATGGTTTTTGGTCAATGGTATTGGATGCTTCGGCATATATAAATATGTATTGTAACATTAAAAGGAACATAATGAAAAATCAAGCTGGTAGTCCCAGTTTTGGGATATAGGGGAAAATATCTGTGTATATGTGTTTTATGTGTTATGCTCTCGCATTGTTTATTTTCTGTGTTTTAGAATTCGTATGCAAGTAATTTAAGTATAGGGTTAAAAACTACATTTGGTATCATAGCTATTTTGTCTTCAAGAGGACGCCTTTGTTGCTGAGGGGTTTCACTCGGGCCTGTGGTAGACCTCATTCAGTGGGATATCTGTGGGATTGATTATGGTGGTGAAAGAAGATGGCAAGTAGTGGAAAGATAGAGACCGAGAAATTTAATGGTCAGAGTTTTGAGTCGTGGAAACTCAAGATGGAGGATCTATTGGTGGATAAAGATCAGTGGATCAAAGTAGATCCGAGTACTAAACCAACGGGAGTGTCTGATGAAGAATGGAAGAAGTTGTAGCGGAAGGAAAAGAGCACAATATGATTGTGTGTCTCAAATTATGTATTGCTGAATGTATCAGGGGAAGCTACAACGAAGGCTTTGTGGGAAAAGTTAGGGAATTTGTACCAATCTAAGTCTTTGGTGAATAAACTGTTCCTATAGAAAAAGCTGTATAACCTGAGGATGAAAGATGGAGACTCAGTGATAGAGCATCTAAATGCATTTAATACTGTGGTAAGTCAGTTATCATCTGTTGATATCAAAATTTCAGATGAAGATAAGTGCATTGGTTTGTTGTGTTCTCTACTAGATTCATTGGATAGTTTGGTTATTGCAATACGTAGCAATGCAACTGCCTTGCAGTTTGATGAAATAGTCTCATCTGTGCTGACGGAGGAGATGAGATGGAAAAATATGGAGAGCCAGAATGGTGATGCCTTGTCTGTACGAGTATGATCATAGAATAGAAACAAAAATAAGTCATCGAGTGGGAGATCTAAATCTAGAAGGAGATCTAAATCTCTAGGAAAACCTATAAAGGTGGTGTGATGGAAATGCAGAAAGGAAGGGCACTACAAAAGTGATTGTAAATCTAAAGCTCTTGACAAAGGAAAGAGATCTAATGATGCTCCTTCTAGAGAGGTGAAAACCACCTCAGTTGAAGGTGGGGATGTGTACTTGGCTTCATCAAGTACACATGTAGATCACGAGGCATGGTTGATTGACTCATTTGAATCCTTTCACTTCATTACCCATAGAGAGTGGTTTTGCGAGTATGAGAAATATGGTGGTGGTGATGTATTCTTAGGGGATGATAGGAAGGCTAGAATCGTTCGTCACGGAAAGGTAAAGTTGAAGTTACAAGGTGGAAGGGTTAGAACACTTCTGGGTGTTCTACATATTCTTGCATTGGCCAAAAATCTAATTTCTGTAGGCAAGTTGGATGATGCAGGTGTAAAAATAGTGATTGAGAAGGATACCTGCAACATGGTTTGGGGAGCACTGGTATTGATGCGGGCAGTTCGGAATGGAACTATGTACAAGCTGCAAAGTAGTAATACTATTCATGGGTGCAATAGTTCTATGGTTCCTAAAAGTGAAGCAGAAAATCTAGTGGTCTCTGGAGAGAAGACCATGCTGTGGCATCAGTGGCTTGGACATATTGGAGAGAAGGGCCTTTGAATACTTCATGGTAAAGGCATGGTAGAAGGTATGAGTAATAGCTCTTTGAATTTTGGTTTTTTTTTTTAAATTGTGTAGATGGGAAGTAGAATCGAGTGAGTTTCCTCTCTGGTGGTAAGAGGGTGAAATAGATATTAGATTGTGCACAATGATGTGTTTGGACCTGTGAAGGTTCCATCACTGGGTAAGTCTGTGTACTATGTATCATTTATAGATGACTTCTCAAAGGAATACATGGATATATTTCCTTAAGAAGAAATTGAAAGTCTTTGACAGGTTTAAAGAAGTTAAGGCTCTGGTGGAAAACCAGACAGAGAAGAAGATAAAGGTGTTGAGGATAGTTAACGGTGGAGAGTTTTGCATTAAGGAATTTGAAGAATTTTGTAAGAAGTGTGGTATAGCACAACAGAACACTACTCCATATACACCTCAGCAAAATGGAGTTGCAGAAAGAATGAACAAGACGTTGATGGAAAGGGCAAGAAGCATGCTCAGTGGTGTTGGGTTAGGATAGGAATTCTGGGCAGAGGCAATGGAGACAACATGTTACTTGGTCAACAGATCACGTTCATCAGCGTTGGAGGATAAGACTCCACAAGAGGTATGGATTGGTAAGAAACCCTCTCTTTTACATCTAATGGTATTTGGATGTGATGCATATGTACATGTTCCAAAGGAGAAACAAACCAAGTTGGATAGTAAATCTGAAAGGTGCATGTTTATTGGGTATAAGGATGGCTTAAAGGGTTATAAGCTTTGGAGCCCATTAATAAGGAAGGTTGTGTACAACCAAGATGTGGTGTTCAGAAAGGTGAAAGATGTTATTAAACATGAAGTCCAACCAAAGGAACCTGAGAAGACAGAGTTTGAGCTAAAGCAGGAAGAATCAAACTCTATAGTAGAGGAGGAATCAGAAGATGAAGAGCCACAAAATCTGGGTGTGAGAAAATCAATTCAAGAAAGAAGGTAGCCAGAAAGGTATAGTCCATCTACTTTCTATTAAAAATTTTCTTTATCTATTACAGATGATGATCCCAAAACTGTGAAGGAAGTAGTAGATCCAAAGGATGGAAAACTATAGAAATAGGCCATGGTTGATGAAATGCCATATTTGCACAAATAATGAGGATTGGGATCTGGTGGAGTTTTCGACTAGAAGGAAACCCATTGGCAGCAAATGGGTGTGAAAAGATCAGTTTGAGAAAGAAGGCAACCAGAAAGGTATAGTCCATCTACTTTCTGTTCAAATTTTTCTTTATATATTACCGATGATGATCCAAGAACTGTGAAGGAAGCAGTAGATTCAGAGGATGGAAAACTTTGGAAAGTGGCCATGGTTGATGAAATGGCATCTTTGAACAAAAAGGAGGCTTGGGATCTGGTGGATTTGCGGGCTGGAAGGAAACCCATTGGCAGCAAATGGGTGTTCAAGAAAAATACAAACGCAGAAGGAAATGTGGAGAAATACAAGCTCGGTTGGTGCCAAAAGGTTATTCCTAGGTGCCGAGAATTGAATTTGGTGATATTTTTTCTCCTGCTGCCAAGGTAAATTCTATTATATTACCTTTATCTATTGCTCCTACTTTTGATTTTGAGGTAGAACAGATGGATGTGAAGACAACATTTCTTCACAGGGATTTGGAAGAGTATATCTACATGAAGCAACCTGAAGGCTTTGCGGTGAAGGGTAAGAAAGAACTGGTAGGCAAGTTAAAGAAGTCTCTGTATGGGTTAAAACAGTCACCAAGGATGTGGTATTAGAAATTTGATACATTTATATGGGAACTTGGCTTCACCAAAAGCAAAGCAGATTACTGTGTGTATTTTAAATTAATTGGTGACCGTGTTATTTATCTAGTATTGTATGTGGATGATATGTTTCTAGTTGGAAATGACAATGAAATTATCCAGGATTTGAAGACCCATTTGTCCTCCAAATTCGACATGAAAGATCTTGGTGTTTTATACTATATTTTGGGCATGGGAATTAAAAGAGATCGGACAAAGAGGAAGCTCTGGTTAAACCAGAGGAAGTATGTTGAGACAATATTGCAGAGGTTTAATAGGTAGGATAGTAAACAGGTGAAGGTTCCTATTCCTATAGGTGTAAAGTTACCTGTTGAATAGTGTCCCAAGACACAAGAAGAGGAAGAGAACATGTCTCGTGTTCCATATACAAGTGCAGCCAGTAGTCTGATGTATGCGATCATCTGTACTAGACCAGACATTGCACATGTAGTGGGAGCATTGAGAACGTTTATGTCAAAACTAGGGAAGGAGCACTGAACAACATTGAAGTAGGTTTTCAGGTATTTGCATGGCACTAGTGATTATGGTTTGTGCTACCAAGGAATACCAGGATTGGACATAGTTTTGGATATTTGTGGTTTTGTTGATGTGGACTTGGCTAGAGATTTGGTATGTATAAATATGTATTGTGACATTGAAAGAAACATAATGAAAAATCAAGCTGGTAGTCTTGATTTTGGGATCCAGGGGAAAATATCTGTGTATATGTGTTTATGTGTTATGCTCTTGCATTGTTTATTTTTTGTGCTTTAGAATTCGTATTTAGGTAATTTATGTATGGGGTTAAAACCTACAATTGAAAGAAGGCACAAATGGAAGCAAATTAACATACAACCAATCTAAGCTACACTATTGTAATGGAAATGCATCTACTAAGAAAATGAACAACTAGATTATGAATCTATCCTAGCATACATGTACAATAAAGAGGAGCCTTGGATGCTAGAGTTGGGCCCTAACCCAAGAGTTTCAGCCCTATGAGTTAACTCAGTGTTGGCTCAAAACAAAACTCATTCTTATTATCAAAGCAATGGATTACATAAAAACCTGTCACAAGTCTTGTAGCTCAAAAATAGAGTAGAGTTTTACAATCAAAAATACGAATCCTACTGAGTTCCTAGGCCTCTCGACTTATAAATATGAAGTCTCCAACAACTTCTTTAAAATTAGGGAGGCTCAGCTCCCAAACTTGAGATAAACTAGTGCTTTGTCTTTCACTTGCTCGACTGCTTTCTAGTCCTCATTATTTGTTTTTTTACACTCCAAGTTGATGGAAGAATATTCGAATGTAGGGGTAGTAAATGATGAGGATTTACCTCCTATAATTCCTCTCCCTTGTCCCATTCAATTTTTGACCAAGGTCTTTGCCAAAATTCTTTGCTTTTATCCTTTAATCCTGCATTAAATGCACATTAGACCAGAAAGCAAAATATCCAACTCTAACTCTTCTCATAAACAAAATATAATCAAAAGTATGCAATAAGTTATGATAATAGTTGGTTTGACTAAGCTAGGAGGTGAATTAAGGCCCATATAATTACCCAATGATGAGGCTCATCATCTCGCCCCTACCGAAGTGTTGCTCATCCTTTGAGAAACTTAGTCAATATCCATGTCCTTCATGGCTCTGGTAGCCTCTCTGACATCCCATGCCTTTGTTGTGGTCTCTTCTTCTTGTTCATAGAAGCCCGCTTTCTTTTCTACTTCTTCTCACTGCCTCTTTTCTTCCTCTTCTTTCCTCCCTTCTAGCATCCCTAGGAGTAGTGGTGGACTGAGTTTTAGGCCTACCCAATTGACCTTCAACCTCTGCATTGATTGCTTATACATAGGTGTCCTATTGAGTGCCTCTCTCAACCTTTGAGGGGAGTGATATTCTCTAATCTTCAAGTTGTGTGGCAGTGTGTTCGATCTCCCTAGGTAGGCATGTATACTATCATCTCCTAGCAACCTAAACATATCCTCAAAATATGAAATTTCTTGCTCTTGGGTAGCAAGATATCTAGGTGCCAGCGGAGGATCCTTTTCAATCAAATTATGGGTATTGATGAGGGCCATGGGATTTGATTGTTCAGCTTTGATGAAAAGAGGTTCATTTTTCCCTCTGGCCAATATTCTTTTCATCTTTGCAGCTCTTGACTCCTCATGGCTAATCCATGATGCTAAAGCCATTAATTGTAGATCTCATAGCTTGGCATTAGGAACCCAAACATTTATGTATGTGAGGGCCATGTTGTGAAAATAAAACTCAGCCATTTTAGCCCTATCCTTTAGTGTACTTTGATCACAAATATCAATAAACTGCATGTAGTCCTGAAATGGCATGGTGCCCCTTTGTGCTAGTGTTTTGATATGAAATTGAAACCATTTTTCTTTGAGGTAAAGAGCATAAGATTTAGTTGGCATCCTACACTGGATGGCCTTCAAGGAGAGGTTGGCCATACATGCTAGTTGGTTCTTTGTTTCCTCCAACAGTCCCCTTAGCCATTCATTTTCTCTCTCAAGTTGACTTCTAATTATTGCTTCTTTGTCCCTTAAGCCACTTAGCTCCCTGCCCATTTCTTTGAGTTTCTCTTCCATGTGCCTAATGTCTTCCACCCCCTTTGATTTGGTGATCTGCATCCATCAGTGGGTTCTGGCCCTCTCATTCTCAAGTTTGAAAAACATTGGGATGGAAAATTTTTGAGGTATTACCCTGCCTCCTTCAATAAACCTGTAGTAGGAGTCTAGGTTAGGTTGGGGGTTTAGTTCATTTGTCCTTGGGTCTTCTTCATTGGTTTCTTGCTGCTCCCCTACCTTGCTTTCCAATTTTTGTGCCTCCTGTAGCTTCAACAGGGTATCCTGTAGGACTATTTTTGCTTCCTGTAGGTTTTGTTGTGGATCTTGTAGGATTGCCTTACCTTTTGAGGAAGTTGATCTAGTATTAGGCCTCCTTACATATGTGATTGGTGACTTAGGGGAAGGCATTTTGTCTCTTTATGTAGGGGAATATTCAATCTCAATAGCAATTTTTGTTGATATTTGTGGCTTCCCTTTTTTGATTCCTTTGCTCTTTCTTGTTCTGAAATATAGTGGAGTTTTCCTCCTTTTTTCTTTTTGCTTGACTGGGGTGCTGAGAGTAGTGAGGGTAGTTGCTGCCTCCCTCTCAATGGCCTTTGGAGACTCCCTGGGTGACTCCTCCTTGTGTTATTTCCCTTCTATTTAAATGCCTTCTTCCTCTCTGTTTTTCCTATCTTCTTCCTCTTGTGGTTCTTCCTCATCTCCATCAGTTTCTTCCTTAGTTTCCTCCTTTGTTTCATCATCATTCTCCTTCTCTTCTCCCTCTTCTTCTTCTACTTCATCATGTTCCCCTGTGTCAGCTTCTTCCTCATCCATCTCATCCTTATCTTTCTCTGTATCCTCCTCTTCCTGCTTTGCATCCTCCTCACTGATAGTAGGACTAAAATCATAAGTGAGGGTTTTGATGTCATCCTCTGCTAGCAAGTCTATGAAGACTGACCATGGGATTCTGAGGTTTTGGAGGGAATCTTCAATGAGGATCCTAATAAACCCCTGGTGAGCCAATTTTTGGGAATTCCCTTCCTTCACTTTATTGTTGGAGTCTATGAGTAATTGCAATAAGAAATAGGGTATGCTGAGTCTTAGGTGTACTGGTGTTTCTACCCCAAATCTTGATTCTTCAAGGATCCTGAAATGATAGACATAAACAACACTATATCTACCCTCACTTGAGATATATTTGATGAGTTGGTAGCCTACCTCACTCCATGGGTATTGCAGACTATCCCTCCTTACTCCATTTTTGTCCTCAGTGGGTTATTCACCTTCTAAAAAGAATTTCCTTTTTTTCCATCTGACTATCTCCTTTGTCTTCTTTTCTGCATGGAATTCCTAGGGGAAGTGTGGTGACCCTATTGATGTGCTCTGGGATGATATCTATAGTGAGGCCTCTAACTAAAATAGTGGCATGGATTTTGTTGTGTGGACCAAGGGAGTGAGCAAATTCTTGAGCCACGTCATCATCATACCTTGTCAATTTTTCGAAAAAAGCCATCCAGTTGTGCCTTGTAAATATTCCAAGCACCTAGGGTTGTTGTTGTATTATCATAGTGTTTGTGGGCCCTCTCCTATTAAACCCTCCTATCATCTTGCTGGTGAAGCTTGAGGAGAAAATGAGAGGATTGACACAATTTTTTTGAATGTAGGAGCAAAACATAGTTGATTGTGTATGTAATTCACCTCTCACAGTTGCTAAATTCACTAGATTTTAGTGTATTTCTAGATCATTTGCTTGTAAATTAGGATGGAATTTTAGATCCTACCTCTTTAGAATGGTGGTAGTGGACAATTCATGTGATATCTCCTCTTGAACTCTTCTCTGCTTATCCTGTAGACTGCCTTTGTGTAACCTGTAGACTGGTCCTATAGACTATATCCTATTGGAATTCTTGTGCAGAATGATGGATCTTTTCTTGCAATGGGTGGCCTAGGTTATGAGAGTGACTTGAGTGAGGGAGTTTCAGGAATGTGAAATGCATGAATGCATGGGAATGATGTTTTATTCCCCTTTATGTTGTTTCGGGGTGAGGTGTTCTGCTGCCGGCAGAGGTACGTTGCCATTTTTTGACTATTCATCCCCACTACCACCTCATCATTTCCCACTCCTCGTAATGAGTTTCATAGATCCATAGTCTAACCACTTCTTGTCCTACTCCTCCTTTTTCTTTGAGTTGCCTGCAGCCACGTGTGAAAGGACACCCAGTTCTGCATGTGCTGACTGAATGAAGGTGGTTAAGTTAACTGGCCACCTTTTCACTTATAAAAGAACTATCTCATAACCCTTACAAATTTTGATTAAATGATGCATATGAGTGAGTGAGCGGGATACTTACCTGTGGTTTCAATGCCATGTTGCAGTTGTCGAAGATCAGAGGTGTTGTGTTGTTTATTTACTGCATGTTATTCTTCTTCCTCCTCTTGTTGTCTGCTAATAGTTTCTTGGCTTTTGCAGGTATCTGTGACTGAAGATATGATACTTCTGTTGTTATGGAGCTCCTAGATCATCCTAGTGAAGACCTATTGCTGGTGATTGGCATTCTATGGGATAGGCTGCTATAGGATGTCCTGTAGTTGCTTCTCCCTCATAATTCTTTAATCATGTTGCTGGATGGGGTTTTGAGGATGGTGTAATGAATGGAAAGAGGGAGTAGGAGTGTGTGTAGAGCAAAGGACACTTAGGTAATGCCCTAACTCCTCTCATTTTTCCTTTTTTTTTTCTCTTTTTTCTATGACTGAGAGAAACTGTTGAAACTGATCTTTTCTTTTTGAATGGTGAGTGTAGGGATGATGATGATGGATGAGGTGAGGTGTTAGACCATGCATAGAGTGAATTTTAGGGACCTCACAGACCTATCATTTTCCCTCAGATTGATTCTTGTAGGTTTTCTAGCCCACTGTAATTCCGATAGGATCATCCTATAGGTTTTCAGGGGATCCTTTAGGAATACAGGGGATCTTGTAGAAAACAAAGTCTTCGCATAAATCAAAGAAATGGAGTGGAAAAGTGATAAAAATGATGGAGGGATGCATGGTAAGGAGTGGAGGAGTTGAATATGTCTGTGGTAGGGTTCCCTTTGGATCCTTCTTTTGCTCCTTGATTGTCTTTCTTGCCCACCTGCAAACAACAATTACATATTTTTCTCTCTTTTTTTTTGAAAAAAACAACTAGGCTACCTTAGACAGGTTTTCACCCTACCTGTTTACCTTGGGCACCTCAAGGAAGGTTTTCACCCAAGGATCTTCTTATTTTTTTATTTTGTTTCATCACTAGGACGCCTCACGAGGTTTTTGACCCAAAGATGGGACTCAATCACCCCATGGAGGTTTTCACCTAAGTCCTTATTCTTTTTTTCTCTCTTTTCCTTTTTGGTAATTTGATGAGGGAGGAGTTGGAACTTTCTCCACCATCATCCTTGTTTTATTGATATTCTCAATGGACTCTTGTTTTGATAAAGGCCTCTTGTACATTTTCAATCGGTGCCCATCAACAAGCAACGAAATGGTTTCTTCATCTATAGTTCTTATTTGCATTGAACCATTATCATGGCATCTTTCCACAACATAAGTTCTGAGCCATCTTGTCCTTAGCTTGCCCTTGAATTATTTATACCTAGAATCATCTAAGAATGCCCAATTGCCCTGCTGAAATTTCTTCTCCTTAATATGTTTATCATGCTAGATCTTCCTCTGAAGCTAAACTATCTCTGTATGTAGGAGGGCCTGCATTCTGAATTCATCCAAGCCATTCAATTGGAACAATCTCTCTTTCTTTGCATGAATGAGATCCAAATCTAGTTGGGTTGCCATCCTTATTGTGTTATATTCAAACTTAATGGACAACAATGCCTTTTTCCTACAGACTAGCTCATAGGGTGTAAATCCAATGGTGGTATTCCATGTAGTAATATAGGCCCAGGTGGCCTCAACTAGTCTTTCTGCCCAATCCTTCCTGTTGTTGCTCACTACATTGGTTAAGATGCCCTCTAGTACCCTTTTGGTCACCTCCACTTTCCCATTAGCTTGTGGATGATAGGGAGTGGAGGTCCTATGCTTGACTTTGTGATGGCTGAGTAGTTCTTCAATCATGTTGGAGGTAAACTTGTTGCCTTCATCTATGACTAGCTCTCTAGTGTACCCAAATTTGTAGAATACATTTTCCCTTAGGAACTCAGTGACCTTCTCTTCTGTTGTTGCCTTAATTCCCTTGGTTTCAGCCCACTTAGTCAAAAAATCAGTGCACACAATAATGTATCGTTTTTTCTTTGAAGGAGGGTTGATAGGCCCAATGAAGTCCATGCCCCTTTTGTCAAGTGGCTTGAAAGTAACTTGAGGCTACAGGGTCATTTCATCTCTTGGAGTAGGCCTTCCCATCCTCTGTCAGCGATCACATTGACTAGTATACTTTTTCACATCCTGATGAAGAGTGGGCCAATAATATCCTACTTGTAACACTTTTAATGTTCTCATCTTTGCTGCAAAGTGACCTCCACAAGGCCCATCATGACAGGTTAGAAGGATGTCAAAAACTTCCTCCTCCCTTATACACCTTCTGAAGATTTGATCTGGGCCAAGTTTCAAAAGATTACCCCCAATCCAGGTGAAGGGGGTTCTTTTCCTAACTATCTTGCTCTTTTCTTTGGAAGGCAAGTTTGGTGGGAACTGTGTTGATATCAAATAGTTTGTTATATCAAAAAACCATGGAGAGAGAACTGAAATAGAAAACAAGTACTCATTTGGTAACTCGTCATACACTGTTCCTTCTTCACTTGCAGGCAGATTCACCCTAGATAAAAGGTCTACAACAACATTCTCCTTACCAGGGCTATCAATAATGGTTAGATCAAATTGTTGTAATAAAATGAACCATATTATAATTTGAGTATTCACATCTGGTTTATTCATTAAATATTTGATTGTGGCATGGTCAATATGCACAAATGTTTGATAGCTTGTAATGTAATGCCTAAATTTGTTTAATGAATGTACAATAGCTAGGAGTTTCTCTTTGGTCACTATATAATTTAGCTTAGCCTTTGACAAGTTCTTACTGATAAAATAGATGACATAAGGCAGTTTCTCCTCTACCTGACCTAGGGCTACTCCTATGGCTTTGTGTGAGGCATCAACATGAATATGAAAGGGGAGGGCCCAGTTTGGGCCTCGAAGAATTGACGCAGTGGTTAACTTACCCTTTAGAATGTCTAAGGCCTCTTGACAACTTTTTGACCATATAAACTCATAAATTTTGGCCAACAACCCAAATAAAGGAGGGGACAACTTGTTGAAGTCCTTTATGAACCTTCGATAGTATCCATCTAACCCCAAGAAACTCCCGACATTTCTCTGCTTTTGCAGAGGTGGGAGCTTTTGGATGATGGCTATTTTGTTCAGGTCCACCTGCAGTCCTTGCTAGGATATTGAATGACTTAGCATGGTCCCTTCAATCACTAAGAATTCACATTTCTTAGGACTGAGAGATAGGTTCATTTCAATGCATTTGTGTAGTACTTTTCCTAGGTTAGTCAGGGCTTCTTGAAAATCACAACTATAAGGTGTAAATTCATCCATATAAATTTCCACCGCATCATGGACTAATTCAACAAAAATACTCAAGACTGCTCTCTGGAAAGTGGCAGGAGCATTGCATAGTTTAAAGGGATGGACCCTATAGGAAAAAGTACCCCATGCAGAGGTGAATGTGGTCTTATCCTGGTCTTCAGGGCAAATTTGGATTTGGTTGTACCCACTAGATCCATCTAGGAAAGAAAAAAACTTTTTCCCTACCAGGCCGTCTAGCACTTTATCAATGAAGGGTAGAGGAAAATGATCCTTCTTTGTGGCTTTGTTCAACTCCTTGTAATTGACACAAATCCTCCACTTACCATTTTTCTTGGGAACTAACACTAAAGGGGAGACCCACTCACTATCAGAGATAGGGTAAATGAATCCTGCATTTAGCAATTTTTGCAGTTCTTCTTTAACTATATCTTTAAGAGTTGGATTCATCCTCCTTTGTGGTTGTCGGATTGGCTTGCAACTTTCTTTGATGTATATGTGGTGAGTACACACTAAGGAGTGTACTCCCTTCATTTCCTTGAAACTCCAAGCAAAGGCTTCTAGGTTTTCTTTCAACATGTTGCATAGCTTCTCCACTTCGGGAGCATAAATGGATGTATTAATTTTCAAGGTTTTCTTTGGGCCGAATTCTATGGTTTTGACATGGAGTGGGTTGGAATCATCCAAGAATAAGTCAATTGGATGATTTTTTCTGGTTTTACCTTACTTCTTTTTCTAATGGTAATGAAATAGGAGTTGGGACTTTGGAGCACGTGTTCAATCAAGTCATCCTCATCTTGTAGTCCTCCTACGATGGTTTCTTCTAAAGCATAAAGTTGGGCAGAATAAACCTCATATTCTTACTCCTCCTTCAACCATAAAGGTAAATCATGCTCTAGAGAAGGTTGAGGGGGGTTAAAACTAACTTCTTGGACATATGCCCATTCTTGATGGTCATATTCCCAACTCTACGACTAATGTAAGCATTGGTTGTGGCCAACCATGGCATCCCAAGGATGAGAAGGTAAGAAATAAGCTTAGCATTAGGCTGGAGAACTAGAAAATCTGCAAGGTACTCCCAGGAGTCAATGGAGATCATCACATCCTCCACAATTCCCTTAGGGGTGACTATGGAATGGTCTGCAAGTTGCAGAAACTATTGTGGTCTTCCTCAATGATCCTTGGAGGTTGAGCTTGAGCATGGTGTCCTTGGTCATCACATTAATGGAAGCCCCAAGATCGATTAGAGTGTGTGGGACAATGGTGCCATTGATGTGCACATCTACTACAGGGCTTCGAGGGTCAACATATTTTGGACATATTACCTACCCGAGCATTAAGTCAGACAGCTACCCAATGACATTAATGGTAGGGGCATTCCTTTTTCTTCTTTGTGAATGCTTGAATCATTTCTCCTTAATCAACTTATTGTAAATGGGAACATATTTTATTTCTTGGAGAAGTGGGATCTTTACACATATATTTTTCATTTCTCCCAGAAGTTTAGTTTCTTCTGGGGTAGGCTGGAGTGGTTGGGCTAATCACTTAGGAAAGGGTGGATTTACTTTAAGGTTTCTTTCCTCTCTTTCTTCCTCAACCTCCTTATGTTGAGGGAGAGGTTGGTTATCTGGGAGAACTCTTCGAGATCTTGGATTAATCTCCTAGATTTCCACAGCATAAGATGGATATGATGTCTCTCCATTATATACTTGCAAAGTTTGCCTATTGTTCGGGTTCGGATTTGGCTGGGTAGGCATTTGGGGTTTCTTGGGTGGAGCTGAGTGTAGGAGTTGTGGTTAGGTAGGTGGTGGAGGCAATAGAGCTGGAGAATCAATGTATTAGGGCCTCCACCCCTGGAGTGGTGTATTCCATTGAGGTTGTGGCAGAGTGTAATGTTGAAATGACTAGTTGGCTAGTTGGGAATGATACTGAGATGCATAGGACCAAGGAGGGGGTGTAGACCAGGAAGGATGAGCAGGGGGTCTCAAAGAAGGTATAGTTGTGGTTTGGTTGGGGTTGTAATATGCATGGGATGACCCTTGCATGCCCTGCTGATATGGTCTAGGCCCAGGGGGCCTCCTTTGGTTAATGTTGCAAAGCTTCTCAGTGACCCCTTCAACTCCTTGATATACAAATTTGAGTCTGGGTAATGAAGTGCACCTGTCTATGGAGTAGTTTTCTTCACAGAATGAGCAAATTTCAATACAGTTCAATGGAAAACCATTCCTAGGATGCCTCCTGGTGCATCTACGACAAAAGATGGCCAAGTCTCTCTCTCTTTCCTCTTGCTTCCTTTTTATGTTCATGGTGTTCATTTACAAGGAAAGGGTTTGCAGCATCTCACTTTTGAAATCTTCCAGCATATTTCCAATTTCACCCCTGATGGATGAGTTGGAAGATGATGTACTAGCCATAGGTTGACTACCCCTACCCTTTTTCATGGCTGCCCTAGAATGGTTTCTAAAGACAATATTGATATCCTCATAGGGTAACTGGTAGATATCTCCTCCTGCTAACAAGCGTAACGTATCTAGAAGCTCTTCTCTTACTCCCCTAAGTAGGACCAACTTTAGTGACTCGGAGTCAAGTGTGCACCTGGCCCTTTTGTAACTGAGTTGGAATCTTTCTTCGTAGTCTTCTAAGGATTCATCTTGGCCTATGGTCATCCTAAAAATTTCTTCTTTAGTATCCTTTGACCTATAGTACTCCTGATATTTGTTGTTAAAATCCTGCTGCATATGAGCCCAAGTTGTGATGTCATCTCCAGGTAAGCTCGTGAACTAGCACAATGCTACATCCTCGAGGGTAGATGGAAATAGTTTTAACTTTTTCTTATCATCTGTATAGTCATAGGTTTAACATATAACAACAAACTCAAATAGGAAAGTGTCGAGGTCCTCTGTGGTCAGGCCATGGAAATGAGGTAGGGCAGAGGGGCTTATATTCTTCATCTTAGTGTCCACATTGGTTTCCCTAATGGGGAAGGCACCCTCAACTCTCTCTATATTCCCTCTGTCATTTCGGTTTTTAGCCATTGGTTCAGTAGGAATGGGTTCCTCTTCTTCTTCTTCCCTTGTAGGTTCTTCAAATATGTAATGTTGCTAACCTAAAGGTTCCTCCAGTTCACAACCACCAAAGAAGAGAGAAGCTTGGTTGTTGGATGCAGTGGGGGTATTTGGTAAAAATTTCCCTAAATTGTCCCTATTCCTACGAGGCAAGAAAGGAAATGTTTTCGGGTTGGTTTTGTAATTTTTTTTAAGCTAGAAAGTACTTTGCATAAATGAAATTGTTGATTGAATGAAAAGCACTAACATAATGAAAGAGCTGCTTGCTAAATTGAAATCCTACTTGCAAAATGGAAAGGAAAGCAGATAATGAAAAATGAAAGAAATGAAGCTACTAGATTACTTCTGCAAAAATAAACTAATGGAAGAAAATTGAAGGTAAGAAATAGAGGAAAAGAAAGAAATAATCACATTATACTCAAACGCCTCCCCAACAACGGCACCAAAAAGTGATGAGCACCAGTATTGCAGCAAGGATGTTGCAAGTCCTGGGCTACCAACTTTACTAATCAAGCCAGGGTTCATACAAACTTGGAGGTGAGAGTGCTATATGCACAAGTAAAATGAAGGTCCTACCTATTGTCATTGTTCATTCGACGAGACACCCCAGGGGTTCCAAGCCAGACTTCTATAGATTCAGAAGAAGCTTGATTCTTTGATGGAAGAAGAGCGAACCTATTCTAAGAGAGCTACCCTACTACAGTAATGAGGAAAACAACATGTAATGCTAAATCACACCATATCCTAATTAACCATTTAAACAGATATTCTAAGCAGAAATGCTAAATCAACACTAACCTAGTGTTGCTATCTAAGATATAGAAGAAAGAGAATCAAACCATACTAATGTGTAAGAAAGAAAACTAAACTAGATATTTTTTCACTTCTTTTGGTTTTTTAGGCAAAACCAAGTATGAAAATTAATTGTTCCTGTGGATGTGACAAGTGGATGGAAGGTGATTGAGGATGGCTAAAAGGCTTATGGAGTGTTTGGATGGTGTGGAAGGGTCATAGGAGGCATTTTGTGACTTCCTAGAGGCTCCCCATCAATTCAGCCTCAAAACAGGTTGTTTCAAGAAAACCTACAAGATGTACTAGAAACCTATAGGATGATCCTATAGGAATTATAGGAAACCTATAGGATACAACCAAGAGCTAATTGTGAGGTGTTAGAGGTGTTGGGAAGCTTGGAAAAGGTGTGTGATGAGTGGGATGGGGTGTTAGAAGGTTTAGGAACACTCAGGAGTCAATATCCAAGATAAGGGATGGCTAGATTCAGTCAATGTATCTAGGGGAATTTCAATGAAAAATGACAAAAAAACTGGTGAGGGTGACGGTGGAACAAGAGATGGCTAGGGTGGATGAAGTGGAAGGTGACTACTAGTGGTGAATTCTGGGTCTCCTCCTGAAGTAACTTCTTTTCTTAAAACATGTGTGTTTTCCAAGAACTATGCAACAAGATACATTTTCATAAACTAGAAAAGCATGAATCAATTGCCTATATTATGCATGAAGAAAGTGTTGAAGGGAATGAGAGCATGAGTGAGATCTTATTCCAGAAATGGAGATGGAAAAAGATGATAATGAAATGAACCAAATATTGAATCAAAGACAACAAACTCAAAAGCTCACACAAGAACTAGAAATATGTGTTTTTGGGGCTGCTGAAGTGTCTCTTCCTCAAGTCATGGTCCCAGAGAGAGGAACTGAGACTGAGACACATAATGAAAACCTTATGGTGATCCCTTTTCTCCTTTCTAACCTACTAATTGAAAGAGGGCACAAATAGAAGCAAACTAACATACAACCAATCTAATCTACACTGTTGTAATGGAAATGCAACCACTAAGCAAATGAGGAACTAAACTATGAATCTATGTTAGCATACATGTACAATAAAGAGGAGCGTTGGCTATTATGGTTGGGCACTAACCCAAGAGCTTCAACCCTCTGAGTTAAATCAATGCTAGCTCAAAACAAAACTCATTCTTATTATCGAAACAATGGATTACATAAAAAACAGCCGCAAGTCTTGCAACTCGAAAATAGAGTAGAGTTTTACAATACAAAATCTAAATCCTACTGAGGTCCTAGGCCTCTCTACTTATACATCTAAAGTCTCCAACGACTTCCTTAAAATTAGGGAGGCTCACCTCCCAAACTCAAGATAAACTGGTGCTTGTCTTTCACTTTCTCAACTACCTTCTAGTCCTCATGATTTGGTTATTTGCACTCCGAGCTGATGGAGGAATATTAGAATGGAGGGATAGAAAATGAGGAGGATTTACCTCTTATAACTCCTCTCCCTTTTCCCATTCAAGTTTTGACCAAGGTCTTTGCCAAAATTCCTTTCTTTTATCCTTTAATCCTACATTAAATTCACATTAGACCACAACGCAAATTATCTAACTCTAACTCTTCTCATAAACAAAATATAATCAAAAGTATGAAATAAGTTATGAGAATAGTTGGTTTGACTAAGGTAGGAGGTGAATTAAGGCCCATAGAATTACCCAATGATGAGGCTCATCAATTGGACCCGCCAACATGTCAAGGGGATCTCCCCAGTAAGACGTCCCAATTAGACCTCAGACCGTTTGGTATAGGAGTCCCACAAGTGGGTCATATGGTAATGCCTTGACTGTGATGTCGAACAGAGGCAAGTAAGATAAATTTGTCAGTAGCAAGGGTGTGACCACAGAAGTGAGTCAAGGAAGGTGCATGAGAGGTTCTAACATAGGTGGGTTCAGATGAGTCTGCCCCTTGGCAACCTGTAATAGTACTCAGCTGGGAAGGGAACACATATACAACAAGATTCATATAATTGCATATAAAACAGTTCTTACACAACTACATAAGTTAAACGACATACATTGCTACAACAATCGGAACGATTCAGCTACAATAACAACATATGAATGAAAACATGTTGGTTCTTATTATATAAAGAAGTGTAAGTTCCAGCCATACAATACATCCATGTAAGCCCGCTAGCCCGAACAGTGGAACATTACAACCACATCCACCTTCTCCTCCAAATAAATGTACTAGCTCTGTGCAGTGGAGAAGCTAAGGCGCATTACAGTACTTTCCAAGCTCTCTCCAATATGGTCTTATCGGAAGCTTGGCTAACCAAAAGCCCCTACAATGAGTTATGAGGGACTATTTATAGAAAAGGGTGGGGTGACCCTTGACATTCCCATTTGTGACAGTTCAACTACCCTCATGAATCTTCACCTACTCTATGGCTGTTACATCCAACTATTGACACTTGACTTACACTTCTTTTCCATTGGAAAAATCGTAAATTTATTCATATTGAGAAAAATTACATGTTGTAGCTGCTAAATTAGCATATGCTGTATAAACTCGTCCTGAGACACAGGATCTAAAAGGACAAAACATTTATAAACTATCTATGCTTTCCTACATTTCTTTTTTTCCACTTTCTGCCAACCTCCAATGTTGTGGGTGGAAGTTACAATGGACATTTTTGCCTCTGTGGTAGTAGTTGGGGTTTCTTTGTTGGAATCTTAGCTTTCTGTTGAGTGAGTTCGGTTACTGCCACCAATTTCTTTCCCTTGAATGAGTTGCTCACTTTTCTGCTATGAGTCGGTTGTCCTTGGAACTAACGCAGAGCAGTTCTAGTTTTCGTCATTTTGTGATTTAAATTGATTGCTTTGTTCATTGTAAGCTAGGATATTTCCTAGATGTTCGGCTTCTGGGTGTTCTTCTTCTTGGAGTGTGTTGTTTGTGCTAATTCCTGCATTTTCTTCCTCTTCTATATCCTCTACTGAAGTGGCTGAAAACTGCCATTCTTTTAGCTTTGGAGGTTGTCTTCTTTTCCTGTCTTTTTTGTCTTGTGGACAAGCACTTTGTAGATGACCAGTTTGATGACAAATGCAACATCTAAAGGTAGTTTTTTCATATTCAAGAGACTGCGACCATTGCTTTTCATTGTGGAATAAGAGGATGTGGTCTAGTAACCCTTGACTGAGATCAACCTCCATGCAAATTCTGGCGAAGGTGTAGATGTCCTTGGTAAGACACCCACTGTCTACTTTTAAAAATTTTGCCAGAGCATTGCCAATGCCTACTAATACTTTGATGTGCCAAAAATATAGTGGTAGGTTATATATTTTAACACACACAGGCATTTTGGAGACCACCCTGGTATTTGGATCAAATTCTGGAAACCATGATGTCAAGAAAAGTCTAGTGTTACCCCAAAACCATGCTCCCTCATTCATTGTATATTCCTTGTCATTAATTGTGTAGAATTTGACAATAAGAAAACCTTTAGAGGACAGGTGTATATCACAGTTTTCTATCCATATGGAATAAATCCATTGACTTAGGGCTTCCGGTTTTGGCCAAAACCCATTAAATCTGCGTATCACTACTTTTGATAAATAACCATCATGTATTTCATTTACCTCAGGTATAGCAATCGATAGAGCTGGGTTTTGAATTGTTTGCTTGACGATGTAGGCACTAGGAGTCATGGCTTGTTATTCTGATTGTATATGAGACACCATTTTCCACTTTACTACATGTTTGAAAGAAATTGGTCCTTTGGATCTTGTTCCAGCGTAGCCACCATGGAGTCTTGTGTTGAGGTAGATAGTTGAGTCTCTGCCTTTGTCGTATTCGTTTATCTTGTGTTTCTCCTGTAGCACTTTTCCTGCATGAATCAAGAGTTGTTTGCAAGGTGGAATGCCCAATCTTTATTGTATCCTCTGTTTGAGGGTTTTGATTTGCTCCCAGCTCCCTATTTTTATGCATATTGTGTTGCCTTCCAGATTTCTAATAAAAAGTGTAATTTTTTTACCTTCCAGCATCTCTACTATCGGGGCTTCAAGATACAGTGATGGGATGATCACCTCTTCCTGTTGTTCTTGCCCAAGTACCAAAACTTGTTGTGAATCTAGTCTGATTTGTTTATAGGCTCGTAGTATTCCCACATGATCTAGTAAAACCCGTAGATAGTCTAGGACCGTCCTCATGTAGGTATTTTCTCTTAATATGGGATGGGGATCAGTGGTTAAAATCCTAGATTCTTGAAGAAAAAGATTAAGAAGTAAGCTGCTATATTTTTCATGCAACACTCTGTCTCATTTTATGCTAGCAGAACGATATTGGGCATTGCTGATTCATGTAAATCCTTCCAGATCTATCCAGATCGAGGGCATATCTATCTTTTGGTGGTTCATATCTGATGGGCCATGTCTCCATCCATGGATAAAATTTTGATTTGGCTCAAGAGAAATCAATCCTTGCCCATGAATGGATCTGTCCATTTTTGAATGATGATTGTTTCGAATCAACATTTGTTTGGCGTATTCTGCATGGCCGCCTTTGTTTCTATTGTTTGGGAGGTGAAATCCCTATCCGGATCTGTCATATCTTCCTTGACTATCGAGTAGACAAACCAATCCAGTGCAAGGGGGTATTTTGGCTGCCCTCGCCTTGAAATCTCTCACTCCTAGATTGTGCATCAGTGATGTCGTGTCTCTCGGCATTGGACTTTCCCTGAGCAGCATATGGCTACGCCTCTTGGGCTTGAGTCTGTAGGGAGCATAAAATGAGCTAAGGGGCCTTGACCGAGCATGTGGGCATGAGCATGAATCAGAAGCAGATAAAAGTCCTAGACGTGGGGAGCCTGGCTTCAACCCTGATGGGTTTTCCCTTCGCAACCTAGCAAATCTCGCCATGTCCCTGGTAGATCTCACCATGCCTCTACCACTAGTGAAGAAACGTGAGCCCACATAGTGCATTATCAAAACCCTCACTAGTTTTCTCCTATAGGTTAGGTCAGCCCTATTTAAGAGGTATAAACTACTCCACTTGACTTACACTTGACATGACATTACATTACAATGCACATGTACTCATGTGAGACAACATGGCTTGAGAAACCCATGCAAGACATCACTGGCACATGGTATGTTGTGATGAGACCATAAACTCTCTGGCATGCTTGTGATGGTGAAGGTGTTGAGCTGATGCCAAGCTTGGTTGTCCGTGATGGTGTGCATGCACCTCATGGTGGCATCTTGTTGAAGCGAACTCTTGCCTCCATTGCAGCCAGTGCATTGGTCCGGCTCCTTCATCCAACTCATATCATAACATGCACATGGTCTTCTTAGGTGCAGTTAAACCAACAACACACTGATGCATAGTTTCTATGCTGATCTTCAAGTGTGTGCTGGTGTTCATGAGAATCAACTTGCCGAAGTACATGTTCAGCTCTAGTTGGAGTTGCTTCTTGTCTTCTCCTTGGTGAGTGTGATGAATGGGTTGGATTGCATGCATGTGCACAATGACATGCATGATGTTGAATCCCTTACATTCCATCAACAACACTACTTACCATGTCTTCTAAGTGCCAACTATTCGGATGGATCTTTAACTTGTACGGGAGCAGTTTCATCCATGAGTGCATGTTGAACCCATTACTATTCCTGTTCTTGCTGCAACTCATTCGTCTGCCTGTGCAACCTTGGTGAGTGTGTTGAATCCCTTGCATCCAATCAACAATACTACTCAACATGTCTGCTCTGTGCCAGCTGTTGGGATGGATCTTTAACTTGTACTTGTGCAGTTTCATCCGTGAGTGCATGTTGCACCCACTACTAGTCATGTTCCTGCTGCAACTCATTCGCCTGTCTGTGCATCTTCATGTTCTTCCTTTAGTTGTTGCTTTAGTGCATGCAAGTCATTCTTTGTTCCATTATTTGTCTTAGCGGGATCTTCATGTCATGCCATCACCTATAACCTGAGTCTCCAAAGTTGCTTTCATCATTAGCGGATCTGCTTGATATTTCAACTTTCTTCTACCTCTGTGTTGAAAACAACCTTCCTCTTGCATTCATTGCATTCACTATGTTCGCTCCATTCGCTGCGTTCATTGATTTCACTGCATTCGCTGTGTTTGTTTAATTCCCTGCATTGTTGCATTCACTCTGTTCGGTAAGCTGCCTTCAGTTGTTGTTCATGATGCTTCCCATTGTCATATCTTGATGTTCTTGTCTATGAAAAATTGATACCTTCATGAGTATGCAAGCTCATATACATTTGATCTATTGCATCTCTAGGTGTGATCTAAATGGTGTCTTTGACTCTACCCTCTTGGAAACCATTGTACCTACACTGCTGAGATGTAGATGAACACCTAAAATACCTAGAGTCTTGCTCACACTTATGGAAAGAAATCTGTCAGTCAAAAACTGAACTGAACTTGAGAATTGACTTGCAACATACCTGTGCAACTGATCATGAAGGTTGCAAAATTTTGGCTGGGAGGTTAAGAGATTGATTACCAAGACTGCAGAAGGTACAGTCTGGTCTACTAGGAGACTTACTAACTGCTGGAACTGCACAATGCATAGTCCAGCCTGGCTGCTGACTGCTAGAATTGGGCAATCCACAATCGCAGCTGGCAATGGTTGTAGGCTCAATGACTGCATTGCACAATTTTCTTGGCCAGTAGTCACTGTCCCTCAAGATTATGAAAATGAGGCGAGAGGAACAACTACTAGGTAGAAATGTGCATTTCTGTAGAGGAAGACAAATCCTTCCCTCTCAGGATTTCGCAATTCTGTCTGGTGAGGCAGAGTCCGGGCCATGGTTGGCCAGACTCGCTGATGGGACACTAAACACAAATGTGAATGTGAATGCATGGTTATAATGATTGTAAGAATAACTAAATGATCATGCATGCAAATGGTGAATGCTAGATTTAGAAAATGGAACAACATGCATGTGGGTGAGAAGAGTCGCTGGATTAGTGACCGTTTGTGAAAAATAGTTTCATGCATGTGACAACAATGAGATAGCAATGAATACTAAAGCATTGCTAGGAAAATATAATATACATGTAAATGACAACAAGGGCTCAAATAAAACAAAAAAATAGTATTCATATAAGCAAAAATACAAAAAGTGACAAAAATGCAACACAAGCCATGGAAAGCAGGCTTACCCCAAAACAACTGAGTTGAATGTGCCGACAACTCCTAGATGTGATGTGGGATGTCAAAGCTGCAAGGTTAATGTGAGTAGTGAGCTCTACAACATCTGGTTGATGATTTTTTATTACATCGAGGTTGTGACATGCATGCTAAAAATCTAGGGAAAGCGACACTTGGTGGGAGGTTTCTGAACTGATCCTTGTATGTAACCTCCAACTACTAAAAATAGATCCCTAAAACAAGGGATGCCTTTGCATGCTCCCTTGGGAGAAGAAGCCCATCCATGCAAGTTAGATTTTCTTTGTCCCTGAGGGAACTGGTCAACTCAGCTACACATGCAAGAGGATGTTCGGATCCTAGGAGAAAGTACACATTTCTAGATGGGAGATTGGGTCGCTGCCCAGGATATTTGCATAATTTCTCAACAGAGTAGTCGACTGCTACCTAGATTTGCAAAAATTATGGGCTGAGCAACCTTGCTAGAGAAAATTGTGCAATTTTCTTTGTGAGGGTTGACAACAGAATTGTGCAATTCAGGATCCCAACAGGCTGCCAGATAGGATTGCACAATTTCTAGAGGGAAGGCTAGTTGCCCTCTAGAATTTCAAAATTTCTTGGGGGAGCTGATCAGCCTGCAGCTAGACCACGTCTGGGTGATCAGCCTGTCAGGGGAATGCATCGAGCTGTGATCAATAGGCTACCTTTGTTTAAGGAAAACACTGAAGCTTTTGAACTTGATGAAGTAAGGAAAGTTGTTGTGAAGGTTGGAAGGGAGGTTCCAAAATGAAGCTAAGGAAAAATTTTGAAGGGTGGTTGTAGCTGCTACAACACTTGGTGAAACACTAGTAGAACTCCAACTCCCTGAATGGACCTTGGTTGTGAAAATCAAGTCTAACACCTACGGAAGTATTGTTCAGTTCTCAGCTTGTCTTGGTTTCACTATCTAGATTTTAAGATGTAGCATCTGCCAAGCTCTTGGTTGATTGACACACATTCCAAGGCAAGGCAACATAGTTGTTTCAATTGGGGTTGAGAGGTATATTGGCGCACAAGTAGTATAGTCATAAGAGTCTTAGTTTCATCTCTAGTGTTGCTCCGCTTCCAGCTGGCCTAGATAGTATCCTCACAGAGTCACATAGAACACAAGCATGCTTTGCTACCAGTAAGCCTGGTCAGTACCCCAACAGAATTACTTGCATCACCTCTCTCTGTAGGAAGCCTTTCTCTTCTTTGACATTATTCATTTTCCATTTTTTCAAACTTTTTTCACTTTTTCATTTTTTGGATTTTTCATCTTCGTAACAGTGCATATAACTTATTCCTTTCAAAGGTGGAAGAGGGATCTTGACTTATTGAAAGAAGAAGAGGTTGTTCCTACAGAGAAGTATTTTATTGTACCTTTGATGTGCTTTTTAAGGTTTTCCCCCTCACCTTATTCTACTTTACCGAGCTGACAAGGGTTAACCAAAAAACAACCAACTAGAGTAGGTGTAACTAGTTAGTGCACAAGCATTGTGTTTTCACCAAGGTTCACTTTGAATAGTACGTATTTTCCATTGACGTATCATGGACTGAAAGTAACAAGTTCTTCATATAGAGGCAGGATGACAGATAACAAAGTAGTGGTAGTTGCATAAGGCCTCTTGTACTTCACCCATCTTGTTTCAAGAGTCATATATGGTTTCATGTGAAACTATCCTACGAAACAAAACAATTGAACTAACAAACAATCAAAGCAAAGCAAGAGTAGAAGCAACAATGAAAGCAAAGAAAGTAAGCAAACAAGCATGAAGAAAAAAAACAAGCAAAGGAAGTAGCAAAACAAGCATGCAAGCAAACAACTCAAAAGCAAACACTACTCCTACTCCTAAGCTAACAATGCATGGGTCATCTCATGTGAAGTGATACTTCCAATGTAGCCATCGGTGCATTGGTTGACTCATGTTGGTGAAGGAATGGTTCATGAACAAGATAGCTGTGTGAACTAGAAAACAAGAAAGATGTAACAATGAAGATAAACACACTTCGAGCTTACAAGCGACCATAGAAAAAGGATGAGTGAAAGTGCATGACATGAATTTTGTGGAGCTGCCATGATGTTGTGTTGCACAGCATGCAAATGTCAAGTGTATTCATTCTCTTGACTGTGACATGCAAGAAAATGTTAGAAAGGTAGACCACTTGCATTGTGTATGTGTGCTTGCTATGTAATATTCCTCTATCATGTGAGCGATGGGATCATGTAGTTCAATTGGAGGAAGAGAAATCTAGGTGTTTGGTTGATCTTCAATGCACAGGAGAGAGTGATGAGGAGCCTTGAGTGTTTCAATAATTTCCTAACCGGAAATGAAACCAACCTCAGGACAGCGATGGCTTGACATAACCATCAGCTTGGGCTAAGGTGCCTTGACAGTATGGGGGTTTCAACTTCATTGATAGATAGATCATCATGGACAAGTGTCTTGGATATATTAACAATGGTTGAACCAACATTGTGATTTGATGAGGAAGTGAATAGATCACGACAACCAAGATCAAAAAATTCGAGATGTTCATCGACATCCTCATGATTTGATGAATAAAGTAGAGGGGTAGATGGGAAGAAAAGATGTTCACCCTCTGTGTTTTCAAGAAAGGTAAATGACAGATTGGACAAATTTTCTGAGGAAGATGTGTCCTCTTCGCACTGTAATGACAGAATAACATCTGAGGTGTCCTATGAATGATTCGGAAGTATAATCATATGGAAATGAGTTTTCACGGGGGACATCAGCAGTGGCAGAATCATAAGGGATGTCAGGATGAAGCGAACGAGGCGCAGTTAGAAGGGAGTCATCCTTCTCCACACACTCATCTTTAGATTCTCGCACAAACTCATCATGAATGATGGCGTAGGTTGGTTGCATAACACCAAATCTGTCGACAACTTGATCCTCATTCAGAACAAGTGAGGAGTATGGAATGAGGATCAACAGAATGAAAGGATGAAGGTTGAGGGAACGAGTCCACATGACAACCAACAGGCTTGCGAGCCAAATCTATGCAAATCTCAAGAGAAGGTGTGGTGGAGAGTGTGACAGTTCAACAAAGGCATGTGCATGATCTCCCACACCTCTCTACGGTGGTGGAGATTTTTGATGAGGTGAAGGAAGACAGTCACTTGCGACAATGACTATGCCTCCCTGTGATTAAGCAACTCCATCACCAAAGTGTGTTGAGTGGGGTTTGGATATGTGAAGAAGATACTCAAATCTTCCATAAAGAAATTCCCAATCGATTTCATCTTCAGGAAACCGGTATGCAAGATTACAAAAGCTTGTGTAAAACTGATCAATGATTTCATCAGGTGCTTTCTGTAATTTCAAAATTTCTTGATCAAGTGGTTCATGGTCAAAGCAATTGAAAACATGATCTATCTCTTTGACCATATGAATAAGAGAATGAATAGATTTTTCGAGCAGTGTGGCAAACCAATGCATTAGGTTCCCTTGAAGCATGTAGATGAACAACGCACAACTCATGTATTCCTCAAAGACTCCATGTCGTTCGCATGAGCCTATAATTCCGACTGTGAGCCTAACCAAGGCTATGTAGCCTCCACCATCATATGTTTCATTAGATAAGTCATCCGAGAGCTTTTCCAAGATAATGAAATCATTTCCATAAGACATACATTCTGGAAGAGTAACTCGGTAGTTAGTCATGACAGGTGTGTAGAGATTCAAAATAGATGTGAGGACTCAGCTTGTCATCTGGCCCTCCTTCTAGCACCAAAATGTCGATGGTGTTGGATCCACTAACATGTCAAGGGGATATCCCAATTACGAAGTCCCAATTATACCTCAGACCATTTGGTATAGGAATCCCAACAGTGGGTCGTATGGTAATGCCTTAACCGCGATTTCAAACAGAGGCAAGTAAGATAACTCTCTCAGTAGCAATGGTGTGACCGCTGCAATGAGTCAAGGAAGGTTCATGAGAGGTTCTAACACAAGTGGGTTGAGATGAGTCCGCCCCTTGGAAACCTGTAATAGTACCTAGCTAGGAAGGGAACACAAGAGCCAAGAGACATCACAAGCTCGAAAGTAAGTCAGCTGGAAATCCAAAGTGATGGTTAAACCAATAACACATCTGGAACAAGATTCATATAATCACATACCAAACAATTCATACAAAACTACGTAAGTTAAACAACATACATTGCTATAGCAACCGGAACAATCCAACTACAATAACAACATATGCATTAACACGTGTTGACTCTTATTATATAAAGAAGTGTAAGTTCCAGTCATACAATACATCCATGTAAACCCGCTAGACCCAATAGTGGAATTCTATAGCCACATCTGCCTGCTCCTCCAAAGAGATGTACAAGCTCCGTGCAATGGAGAAGCCAAGGTGCATTACGGTACTATCCAATCTCTCTCCAAGATAGTCTTATCGGAAGCTTGGCTAACCAAGAGCCCCGACAATGAGTTATGAGGGACTATTTATAGAAAAAGGTGGGGTGACCCTTGACATTCCCCTTTGTGATAGTTCAACTACAATCATGACTCTTCACCTACTCTATGACTGTTACATCCAACTATTAACACTTGAATTACACTTGACATGACATTACATTACAATGCACATGTACTCATGTGAGACAACATGGCTTGAGAAAGCCATGCAAGACATCACTGACACTTGGTCCATTGTGATGAGACAAACACTTTGGCATGCTTGTGATGGTGAAGGTGGTGAGTTGATGCCAATCTTGGTCATCCGTGATGGTGTGCATGCACCTTGTGGTGACATCTTACTGAATAAAAATCTTGCCTACATTGCAACCAGTGCATTGGTTTGGCTCCTTCATCCAACTCATCTACTAACATGCACATGGTCTTCTTGGGTGCATATAAACTTGCAACACACTAATTCATAGTGTTTGTGCTGATCTTCAAGTGTGTTCTAGTGGTCATGTGCATCAACTTGCCAAAATACATGTTTAGCTCCAGTTGGAGTTGCTTCTTGTCTGCGCCTTGGTGAGTGTGTTGAATGGGTTGGATTGCATGTGTGTGCATAATGACATGCATGCTACTGAGTCCCTTGCATGCGATCAAAAACACTTCTCACCATGTTTTCTTCATGCCAGCTGCTGGGATGGATCTTTAACTTGTACAGGCACAATTTCATCAATGAGTGCATGTTGTGCCCATTGTTGTTCCTGTTACTAATGCAACTCATTCGTCTATATGTGCAGCTTCATATTCTTCCATGAGTTGCTACCTCATCACATGCAACTCCTTCTTTATTCCTTTCTCTGTCTTCATGTGATATTCATGTTGCGTTGTCACCTCATAGCCTTGATTTGCTCTCATCATCAATGGATCTGCTTGATCTTGCAACTTTGTTTCACCCCTATGTTATCAACAACCTTCCTCTTTCATTCATTGCATTCACTATGTTCACTACATTCACTGCATTCATTGTGTTCACTGCATTCATTACATTTGGTATGCTACCTTCAACTATTGTTCATGATGCTGCTCATTGTGATACTTGATGTTCTTGTATACGAACAACTCAATATCTTGGTGAGTAGGAAAGCTCATAGAAATTTGATCGACTACATCGCAAAGTGTCCTCTAAACGATGTCTTCAACTCTGCCCCCTTGAAAACCATTGTACCTATACTGCTGAGAGACATATGAACACCTAAAATACGTAGAGACATGGCAACACTCATGGCAAGCAATCTGTCAGTCAAAAACCAAATTGAAATTGAGAACTCACTTGCAACATACCTGTGTGAATGATCATGAAGGTTGCGCAATTTCGACAGGGAGGTCTGGAGTCTGACCGCCAAGAATGTAGAAGGCACAGTCTAGGCTGCTAGGAGATTGAATGACTATTGGAACTACACAATGCACAATCCAGTCTCGCTGCTCACTACTAGAATTGTACAATGCACAATCTCAGCTAGAAATGGTTGCATGCTCAGTGATTGCATTGCGTAATTTTCTTAGCAAGCAGTCATTATCCCTTAGGATTGCGCAAAGCAGGCCTGGGGAACAACTATTAGGTAAATTCACATTTATGTAGAGGAAGGCAGAGCCTTCCCTCTCAGGATTGTGCAATGTTGTCTAGTGAGGCATATTCTAGGCCAAGGTTGGCCAGACTTGCTGAGGGGAAACTGAACGTGAATTTGAATGCGAATGCATGATGACACTAAGTGTAAGCATAAGTGAATGATCATGCATGCAAACGGTGAATGCCAGATTCAGCAAATGGAACAACATGCATGTGGGTGATGTAGGTTTTAACCCCATACAGAAATTACCTGCATACGAATTCTAAATCACAGGAAAAATAAAAATGCGAGAGCATAACACATGTACAGAGATATTTCCCACTGGATCTCAAAACCGAGACTACCAGCTTGATTTTTCATTATGTTCCTTTCAATGTTACAATACATATTTATACATGCCGAAGCATCCAATACCATGGACTGAAAAAACCATCACGTCCAATACCATGGACCAAGAAACCATCGATCCAATACCATGGACCAAAAACCATCGCGTCCAAAAAACATGTGCGAAAATCATGCACAAAACCATAGGTGGGTCCGCCCAACCTAACATAGGGTCCAAAACCAAAATTTTCTGGGGCGCTGCCCCGGACCCCATAAAGTGGGGTTACGGGTACCCCTCAAACCCCCTGTTAACTATGTGGAAAGAATATAACACAACCCAACAATCTCCCACTTGTTGTTTTCTTTCCACAGGGGGCCACAGAAGAGCTTAGCCATTTTTCCAGCCCTGAAACGCCCATTGTTTCTCTACACCAAGAGAACTTCTCAGAGCTCACAGATTTTTTCAATGCATCTGTAGTATTCTTCAAAGTGTCCACCTTTACCAGCAACACCTTTTTGTCTTCTATCATATCCCTCACAAAGTGAAACTGAACATCAATGTGCTTTGTCTTTGAATGATAAGCAGGGTTCTTTGCCAAGAAAATTGCACTTTGGCTGTCACAGTCTATCCTTATAGCTCCCTGTACTAACCCCATACTTGAACACAATCTCTGCAACCAAACGGCTTCCTTGCTTGCATGAGTGGCTGCCATGTATTCTGCCTCTGTAGTTGATAGTGCCACTACAGATTGTTTCTTACTCATCCAACTGACTGCACCTCCAAATAGGTTAAACACATACCCACTTGTAGATCTTCTCTGATCCAGATCTCCACCCCAGTCTGCATCAACAAAACCACGGATATCCAACACTCTGTCCAATCCTGGTCTTCCTTGGTAGCACAAACCATAATCACTAGTGCCACGCAAATACCTGAAAACCCGCTTCACTATTGTCCAGTGCTCCTTCCCTGGTTCTGACATAAACCTGCTCAATACTCCCACTACATGTGCAATGTCTGGTCTAGTACAGACCATGCATACATCAAGCTACCGACTGCACTTGCATATGGAACACGGGACATGTCCTCTTCCTCTTCTTGTGTCTTCGGACACTGTTCAGCAGATAACCTCACACCTACAGGAATAGGAACCTTCACCGGTTTACTATCCTGCATATTAAACCTCTGCAATATTGTCTCAACATACTTCCTCTGGTTTAACCAGAGCTTCCTCTTTGCCCGATCTCTTTTAATTTCCATGCCCAAAATATAGTTTGCAGCACCGAGATCTTTCATGTCGAATTTGGAGGACAAATTGGGTCTTCAAATCATGGATAATTTCGTTTGTCATTTTCCAACCAGGAACATATCATCCACATACAAGACCAGATAAATAACACGGTCACCAATTAATTTAAAATACACACATGATCTGCTTTGCTTCTGGTGAAGCCAAGTCCCCGTATAAATGTATCAAATTTCTGATACCACATCCTTGGTGACTGTTTAACCCATACAGAGACTTCTTTAACTTGCATACTAGTTCTTTCTTACCCTTCACCGCAAAGCCTTCAGGTTGCTTCATGTAGATTTACTCTTCCAAATCCCCGTGAAGAAATGTTGTCTTCACATCCATCTATTCTACCTCAAAATCAAAAGCAGCACCAACAGATAAAAGTAATCTAATAGAAGTTATCTGGGCAACATGAGAAAAAATATCACCAAAATCAATTCCAGGCACCTGGGAATAATCTTTTGCTACCAATCGAGCTTTGTATTTCTCCACCTTCCCTTCTACATTTGTCTTCTTCTTGAACACCCATTTGTTTCCAATCGGTTTCCTTCCAGCCGGCAGCTCCACCAAATCCCAAGCCTCATTTTTATGCAAAGATACCATTTCATCAACCATGGCCTCTTTCCAGAGTTTTCCATCCTCTGAATCCACTGCTTCCTTCACAGTTCTGGGATCATCATCAGTAACAGACAAAGCAAAGTTTGAAAAGAAAGCAGATGGACTATACCTTTCTGGCTGCCTTCTTTCTCGAGCTGATCTTCTCACAGCCGGAGTTTGTGGCTCTTCATCTTCTGATTCCTCCTCTACTACAGAGTCTAATTCTTCCTCCTTTAGTTCAAACTCTATCTTCACAGGTTCCTTTGGTTGGACTTCATGTTTAATAACATCTTTCACCTCTCTGAACACCACATCTCGACTGTACACAACCTTCTTGTTACTGGGTTCCAAAGCTTATAACCCTTTAAACCATCCTTATACCCAATAAAGATGCACTTTTCAGATTTACTATCCAACTTGGTTCGTTTCTCCTTTGGAACATGTACATATGCATCACATCCAAATACCCTCAGATGTGAAAGAGAGGGTTTCTTTCTAGTCCATACTTCTTGTGGAGTCTTATCCTCCAACGCTGATGAAGGTGACCTGTTGACCAAGTAACATGCAGTATCCACCGCCTCTGCCCAGAATTGTTGTCCTAACCTGGCATCACAGAGCATGTCTTGCCCTTTCCATCAACGTCTTGTTCATTCTTTCTGCGACTCCATTTTTTTGAGGTGTATATGGAGTAGTCTTCTGTCGTGCTATACCACATTTCTTACTGAATTCTTCAAATTCCTTGTTGTAGAATTCTCCACCATTATCTGTCCTCAACACCTTTATCTTCTTCTCTTCTGATTTTCCTCCAGAGCCTTAAATTCTTTAAACCTATCAAAGATTTCAGATTTATTCTTAAGGAAATATATCCATGTATTCCTTGAGAAGTCATCTATAAATGATACATAGTACACAGACTTACCCAGTGATGGAACCTTCATAGGTCCA
>APFE030248549.1:0-26080 GCA_000404065.3 Pinus taeda
TAAAATATTTTATAAATTTTAATTATTCATATTCTAAGAAATTACCTGTAACTTTAATTATAATAATACTTAAATACCATTAATTATATTTTACATTAAGTCCCTTATTTAGTGTGACACAACCAAGAAACAAAATTTTAAATCAAAACAATTTTATTTTAAAATCTCAACTAAGAAAAGTATGCTACTTACCTAGAATTATATGACCCATAGAACTATTAAAAATGGAAATGACCAAACATCTCTAAATCGAGAACTCTTCTACAAAATTTGAAAGTAAGGAGCTGAAAGTCAACTCTATCAATCTCAAAAATTCATTCTCTCTATCTTCATTTTTATGGTTTTCCATCTCTATTTTGAGACCTAGATAAAGAGGCAGGGATATTAACTTAGAAGTGGTAAATTGTAGGTTAGAGACACCAGTTTTTAAAGATATACCTACAAACCCTACCTATGCTCCCATTCTACAAAGATTCAAAGGCACTCCAACATCAGTAGTGAATGGAGGCTGTGTTAGCTGAAACTTTGACCAAAACCCTTCCGCCTTTCCTCTCTGCATAATGACGTCGTCCCTGGTATACACGCCTCCAAATTTATTAGAATCTCATACTCTGAATCGATTGGTATGTCGCGTTCAACCCAAACCGAAGGAGTTACTACCTTTCGACCTGGATGCCCATTTTTCTTTGTCGGGCAGAACTGGATATGTCTCGCGGCATAAACGAGTTCTTGCTTATGCCATTAAATTCAGTTGAATACGCGTATTATCATCTCACAATATGCAATTACCGCCGCGAGTTAACCGCCTTGGATATGCGGTTATCGTCAATAGGTATGCCATTATCACTATTGACGCGAATTATCACCCGATCCCACACAATATTCGGGTGGTTATCACCAGTGGTTATGCGAGTTATCTTGTGAAATCTGAATTATCACCAGTAATCGTTCGATACGCGAATTATAACCGCAGAATATTCGCATCACTAAGCTGATATGCCAGTTATCCCCACCAGATAGGCGCGTTATTTAGTGATACGCGGTTATCAGTGTATGATATGCTGATCATTACACTGATATCCGACTTGCTTTTACCGTTTATGCGAGTATTTCAGCCGGATATATTAGTAATCGCCGCGGAATATGCAGATTAATTCTCGTTATGCGAGCTCTCACACGAGTTACGCGAATTATCATCGTAAAGTACGCGACTTATAATCTGATACGCGAATTATCGTCGGATATGCGAGTTATCAGCTGATGTGCGACTTATCAGCATTGAATATGCGAATTATCAGTGTTTAAGCGGGTTATCACAGCAAGATCTGCAGGTCATTACGCTGATAGGCAAGTTATCTCTGTTGTTTATGCGAGTGATCGGATCTGAGACTAATCACCGTCGAATATGCCAGTTATTTTGACCTGTAGCGAGCTACCCAGCTGGATATGCGGATGCGAAGTCTTAGCCATTTATGCGATTGAAATTTGACAAAAACCCTTCCGAGATTAGAATCTGTTATTCTGAATCGACTGGTATGTGGCGTTTTAGCCAAAACAAACAAATATTATTTTTAGAAAAATGTATTATTTGCAAATGTATGAGAAAGAATTCCTTTCATTCATTTTTTGAGGAGCCATGAGGATCTCCGTGGGGAATTTATTTTTTTGTTTTATTTTAAATAAGTGAATTGTTTCTTGCGATAAACACACATTTAATCTTGTTCTCTTAATGAAGCATACTCTTTTGATATGTTGGCTACAAAAACTAGATATAAACGGACTAAATGTTCTTGTTTGTGTTTCTTGTCAAATGTAGGAATGCAAGATATATCACTAGATACGAAATATTGTTTGAAATATGAATACTTGTACTAATCAAATTTTAAAATAACATGCAAAAAATAATTTACCTCTTTTTATAGAGAAGATAGATACCAAATGGGATGATCAAGTTTGACCTTGTCTCCCATTTTTTAATAGTATATACTATTTAGCTACCCTATATTAAATAATAAATAAACATCGAAATTTAATCAATGTCATCCACTTCTTCTTATATAGATTCTTATACCATACCTGTTATTAGAAAAATAATAATTAACTTCCATCTAAGCATTAATATTACTAATAATTTTTCACTACAACAATATTGATCGCCCTATCATCAAGTTAGAAACTTTTACTGGATTTCAACCAACATATAAGCACTCATAGAACATTCATTCGTTGTCTAATTTTTCCTTAGTAATAGAATATTACTACAATTTTAACATAAATAATGTCCCCAAACACTAAAATTGTGAACCTCATGTAGGATTTTAAGCCCAAGCACATCATCAAGGTGCCACAAAATACTACATCAGTGATTTTCATGAAAAACAGGAAGAGTGAATGAAAAAGCATTCGAATAGACTAAGCAGATGAAAGTTCCATTCATATTCACATATATTACTTTACTTGACTTGAGTACAATTAAACTAGCATACATTCTTAACAAGTTAATCGAAACATTAATGTGAATAGAGGGGTGGATAGATAGGATGATCCACATTGTACAATGGATGGAATGAAATGTAGGAAAATAAATGGAACACATAGAAATAAATATAATATAGTTTACAATAATATGGTGAAAACCAAAATTCTTTTAATAAATGAGATAAGAGAATATTATAGAACAAAAACTGGCTAGAATGGTGACATTTATCTTTGAATAAAGAGATAAGTCACACACATTCACAAAATTTATTACAAGAGGAAAAAAAAATCCCTTTATCATAAAGAGAGAACCCTAGAGGTCCAAAAGCATAACCCTAGAAGATAAAACGCCAAAATAATTATGGGCCTCAAGGTGGATAGTTGGCACATCAACTTTCTAAGGGTGCACCTTTTACATGTAATATCCATTTGGTGTGCAGAATAGCTCATTCCAAAGAAATATCCGAGAAAAACAACATTTTGTTGGGGATAGGGCATGTAATTGTAACCGCTAAACCCCAAAATTTCTAAAACACATTTTTTAGGGCCTTAAAACAACCCTATAAGAGGTATTTTTCCTAGAAAAAAAACAACCCTAGAAGTTTGGGACCTAAAAATCATAAATAAAGCACCAAGAAGATAGAGAATTATCAATAGAACAGAAGAGGTGGGTATCCACCGATACCCATCTAGATCATCCCTCCATCCTTAGTAAGTAATGGTCCTCATTGCATCAAGTGTTGTTATTAGATGGGGAAAATTCGATTAAATTAAATTCCTCGTAATCCACTTTCCTTTGTGAAGATTGTTCCTTGCTTTGACAACCTCATAGAATTTTATACATTGATAGTGCGTATCCTTTGTCTTGATGCCCGTGATCTAATCCATTGTATCCTATTCAATGCAATCAGGATTGAACTCTATGGGGGGCAATTTCTCGATTTCCTTCCCAAAGAGGTGGATAATATAGTCAAAGAAACTCTAAATTAAATACTAAGCACAAGCAAAGGAAAGGAGGAATGCTCAATTAAAATTAATTTTCACCCATATCATTTAAGGTTTTACAAGGTCCATAGTAAAGTGGTATGGGCTTCCTATGGAGGCTTGTGAGGCACTCTTTCTAGAAACATAAATACATTATGTAAATTGGTCTAATAGGCTCCTCCACCAAGTAGGCTTGCCCTCCAATGAAGTCAACCTCATGAAGGGGTTCAACCACCTTGAAACCATTATAATTAGAAGTGAAATTTGACCTATTTGAACATCTAATCAAGAGAGTTTTGATATTAAATTGAGAAGGAAAGAGAAGGAAAGGAAAAAGAGTAATAAAGGCTTAAAGATAATTAAGAAGCCCTAGAAAATGAAGGAGGAACCCTAGCAAAGGAAAGAAGCATTGTTTCTCTTTTTTCTAGGTCATACATTCGATTTTTTGGACTACAGGAAGGGGCTACATTTGCAAGTCCACAATAGGAGGTTGAATTTTTTTTTGCAGGAGGATGAAGTTTGTGATTGTTGTAGTGTTGAAGAAGGTTAACTCTTGTTGATATTGATCATATTGAAAGGACTCTCTTGGGAGTCTGACTTGGTTGATTGGAGGAAGTATTTGTGTTGGTCAAAAGGTCATGGTTATCACATTTTATTTGGCTCTAAAGGAAGAGAATATAATTTTCAGTTTTTCACCTAAAAGAGGGGTATTAGCCTTAGATGAGAGCCTACATCTTCTCTCGTTGTTGTTTTGATCTACCTATATTTATGTTTGATAGTTGATTGATGATAAGAAGATAAAATAAGATATAAAAGAGGAGTATTAGCCCTAGATGAGACCCTACATCTTCTCTCGTTGTTGTTTTGATCTACATAGATTTATGTTTGATAGTTGATTGATGATAAGAAGATAAAATAAGATATAAAAGAAGCTAATAATACCAATAAGAAATCACATGTAATTATTAAGTGAAGGAAACATTCCTGCCTTTTTTATTTTCTAACATGGTATCAGAGCTAAGCTTTAGAAGTAGAAGGAAAGAGGCAGCTTGAAGATCAATATCTCTCATCATCTTAAGGAAGAATTAAAGAAAATTTTCTAAGTAAGGCTTGAGATGTAATCAAAAGATACAAATATATGTATTTTCCATTGAGTAAGTCTATTTATGGCCTCATTGATGAAATATGAGAACAAAATCAAGGAGCCTCTAACTATAGAACATGGACAACAAGGATGGGTGTCATCCTAGCAAATAATAAGGCATTGGATTTTGTATTTGGAAACTTCAAGGAACATTTAGATGATGCTATAAAATAGGGTTACATAGAAACTAACATTATTTCCCATGAACCTAATTGTGTACGAAGTTAAAGACAACTTGATTCCCTACATATCCACACTAGATTCTTTAATAAATATGTATGATTCCATCTCTAGGTTGCTAACAATCAAGAATATTGGGTAAGTGGAAAGTCTAAATAATGAACTTCGAGCAGTTAAAATGACAAAAAAATGATACAATATCTTCTTTCTTTGTAAGAATTTCCCCTATAAAAGATGAACTACAAGCAATTGTTGAAATAGTCCCTGAAAAGGAACTTGTGATTATTGCCATTCTAGGACAACCAAAGTCTTGGAATGCCTCTGCAATTGGAATTAGTAGTTGGAAGAATTATCCATTCTTCAAATAAATGCGGTCTACTTGTGTACAAGAAGAAGCTCTTCTTTCCTCGGTAGAAGGTAGACGTTAAAATGAAGAAAATTCCTTCAATGCCTACTCTTCTCATGTCAAGAAGAAAGAAGGAAATATGAAGTTTAAGGAACTAAATAAAAATCAAGGGAATATTGATCTTGTAATAAAATCAAGAAAATGCTTACAATCTTGTACTGACGCAGGCTCTAAGAAGTATGCAGGCTCCCACTTGCAAAAGGATACAACCTCCTCCTTTTCGCCAATGCCTATTGGAAGTGAGATACAACCCGCTTTCTGAAGACTGCTACACTCATCTCTTTGGGGGCCACTTTTTAGAATGTTTCAAACTAGATCCATTAGTCAAAAAATCATTAAACTAACTTCTAGGTCACCTTTCATCAAATTTTCAAACTAGACCCATATCAACCACAAACCTAAACAAATCAAAGCAGTGAATCTGAGACATAGTCATACTATAAATCAATTGAAATAATAAAGTATAAAGTATAAAGATATTGAATATAGAACCCAAATAGGAACAATAAATATCAAATTGTGTATGTGACTATATTGAATAAAACTTGCATATATACGCTATTTATTTGTATAATAATTTCGTACGGTTCTCAAAATAATGAACAATGAAATCATTAATGACTTAATCATTCATAGACCATTTCACCAGCTACATATCATATAATCAATCACAAATTTTTTAACCAATTAGAGATCATACACTTTTGTGCCATTAAACTTGAAAAATTCAACCAACTCACTTTAATCATAATAAAGACATCACCAATAGACAACAACAGGTAAACCAATCATCAACTATAAACATCAGTCATCATATCTATAAACATATATTAATAGATCAAACCCTAGTTTATGCACGCAACCTTCGTAAGGAGTGTCAGCGTAATTACATGCTTACCATGCACAACACCCGTTTACATATCTACACATGCTGAAATATTATTTTGCAGAATATATACACGAACCTTCAAAGGTAGATTCACTTGCTAAGCCCAAACATACCTACATATAGATCTGAAAACTTTCACTCCAAACACAATTTCACTTTCTGCAACCTTGAATGTTAATGATACAGAATTCTAAATATTTTTGTATCATAGCATCACAGTTTCATAAATACTAAACATTTTCAGCAAGTAAATCAACTAAGCATACATGTCAATATATTTCATATGTCTATAAGATATGAATCTTCTCCTTGCTCCCTAGTGCACACCTGTTTCATATGAAATCATTCAGAGACAACATAATACTTTCACACCTAACACTTTAATCTTCATATTGTTATGCAGTTTTAGCCTTAACTAATACCTTAGGCCAATCCCTTAGAAATTTTGTTGGTATTCTTTGACCGGATCAAAAAATTGTTGACATAATCATTACTATGGGCCAATACCATGATAAAGACCCTTGGTATTCAAGTTACCATGGTGCGGATTATGTACACAACGTTTCTTCACAATACCCATGTATGTACATGACCCTTCTGTATAGTATCCGTGTATGCTTTCCCAAACTTCATATTCAACATCCATCTATCTCTTATATATCATGTATTTGTTCATCATTTATGTACCATTTTTTCTAGCTTGCATAATCATTCCATTTACATCGAGATCAAGTAGGTTGCCATCAAGGATGACACATTATCCACAAAGCCAATAATCTCCCCCTTTGGACTTCATGGCAACCACTTTGGTTTTTTTTCAATGTCTAACTATCTGTAAACACCTGCAAAACCAACTGCAAATACCAAGGCTTCCTCCAAGCATTCTTCTCCTAAACACCAAGCTTCCATTCTCCTTTTACATCAAGTGCAAAGGATTGACCTTAAATGAAGGCCCTCTTTGTAGAAACTGGATACTGACCATGCTCCCCCTGAGCATGTGCTGAAGATATTTAGAAGACAACCAAAAATGACCTTCCCTAACATCAATGACTCATGATTACATCAAATGCCCAAACATTTGGGTTTACATTTTTGACTCATTATTACATCAATTTCCAAAAATAATGGGATTACATATAAAGCATGATTTGATCCTGATAGCCCATACATGACTAAATATTACAATGATTACATCATGGGTCTCCACATGACATTTACATCAAGGGAAAAATACAACATATATATAACCAAAACTAGGACCTCAACAATGAGGTTGTAAGGTCATGATAATTATCAGTAACATCCATATATCATATAGGAACCTACAACATGAATATTTGATAGCAACGGTATATCAACAAGATATAAATTTCTAGTAGTAACAAAAGAAGAATCTAGACATGAGGAAATATATGCAACAAGACATGCTTATGGAACCATAATGCCAACAAAGAATTTTAGATTTATAACAATTTCTCCCCCTAAACTAACCGACTGCAGCAAACCAGTGAAAACAATATAAGACCATAATGATGATGGCATATAGGAAGCTCCCTCTTAATTTGTGCCATTTGTACCAATCACCGACATGTATACATGACTATCTAACTTAGAAATTGTGTACATACGTGACTGTTCTTTACATCATCCATGTACAACCAATAAACTCTAGTAATTTACAGTCTTAACTCCCCATGAACTTGAAATACTTGTCAGAATAATTAGCAGTGATGAAGTAGTAACCATTCCTAATTTTTGTTTGATATATTCAAATGAATCATGGGGAAGTGGCTTTGTAAATATATCTACAACTTATTCCTTTGAAGGAGCATATTATAGTTTGACTTTTTTTTCAATCACTTGTTCTCTCAGAAAAGTATATTTTATTGGAATTGGCTTGGTTTTTGAGTGCATGACAAGATTTTTAGAGATACTTATGGCACTAATATTGTCACAAATAATAGGTATAGTTTGAGGAAAAGTTATTTGAATGTCCTATAATGTTCTCATCATCCATAGAAGTTGATTAGAACAAGATGAAACAACGACATATTCTGCCTGAGTAGTAGATAAAGCGATGGAGAATTGTTTCTTGTTGAACCATGGTACCAAGCGAGGTCCCAAATAAATTTCTCCTCAACTAATGCTCTTGTGATATTCAATATTACATGCCCAATCAGCGTATGTGTAAGCATGAAGTGCACAATTTTCATTTTTGGGATACTATAAATCAAAATATTGAGTTCCTTGTAGATAGTTGAATATTCTCTTGACTGCTTGGCGATGAATTTCCTTAGGATTGTCTTGAAATCGTCCAACAATTCCAACTGCATGCATAATGTCTAGTCCTGTACGTATAAAGTAGAGCAAACTACCGATAATAGATCTCTATTTTGGGTTACTGACTAAAGGAGAATCATCATTTTGATTAAGGTTGCATCTTGTTACCATTGGTGTGCATACTGGCTTGTAGTCTTCCATTCCATATTTCTTCAAAATTTATTTGAGGTACTTTTTTTGAGAAAGAAAGATACCATTATCAATTTGTTGGAGTTGAAGCCCAAGAAAGTATGTTAGTTCACCAAGTAGGGAAATTTCAATTTCTTGCTGCATAACTGAAGCAAATCCTTGACTCATAGATTCTACATTACTTCCAAATATGAAGTCATCTACATAAACAACAACTATCAAAAGTTTATCTTTATCTATTTTGATATATAGGTTGTTATCTTCAGATCCCTTTTCGATCCTAATAAATGATAATACCATATACGAAGAGCTTGTTTCAATCCATACAATGATTTATTAAGTTTTCACATAAGATTTTTATCATTTCCATGAATGAACCCTTTAGGTTGTTCTATATAAACCACTTCTTCGGGATCTTCATTTAGGAATGCAGTTTGATGTCAATTTGATATACTTTAAAGCTATGAAAACTTGAAAATGAAAGAAACATTCTTATGGCTTCAAGTCTAGTTATTGGTGAAAATATTTCCTCAAAGTATATCCTTTCCTATTGAGCATACACTTTGTATAAGAGTCTTACTTCGTTTTGAATTACTTCTGCATTTTCATTTAGTTTGTTTTTTATCACCCATTTTTTCCCAGTAACATTTTTATCATGAGGCCTTGGTAATAATTCCCATGTATGCTTGTTTTCTATTTGATCAAGTTCTTCATTCATTATCTTAATCCGACATTCACATTCACTTGATTGATTCACATTTTGAGGTTGAATTGTGGATAGTAAGGCTACATAACTATAAGTTCCAACAAGAGTTCTTCTATTTTATGTTCCTGCATCCTTTTCACCAATAATTGGAGATTTAGGATGATTTTTTAGAACATACCTTGAAGGCGTTTTTTCTGATGTATCTCTATCTCCATTTTTGTCTTTTGCTACTTCTGTATTTACTTCTTCTACAACCATCTACCTTGTAGTTGGGAGAGCTTCGTCATTTGCTGGTTCTTCATTTTTGGTACCTGTGGATGCTTCATCAATTACAACATTTATGCATTCATAAATATTTTGAAGCATTTTATTATAGCATTTATATCCCTTGTTCTAGAAGAGTATCCAGGAAGGATTCCTTCATCAAAGCTAGATTCATATTTTCCAAGCTTATCATCATTGTTCTTTATGTAACATTTTCTCTGAAAATTCTAAAGTTCTTGAAAGTTGCAGGCTCACCAAACCATAGTTCATATGGAATTTTATCACGGTTTACTTGAAGATGAGTTTTGTTAAGAATATTCATGACTATATGTGTTGCTTCCCCCAAGAAGGTATGAGAAATTCTTGATTAATCAAGCATGTAACATGCCATTTGTTGGATTGTTATGTTCATTCTTTATACTACACGATTTATGGATTGAGGAGTCTTAGTTATACAAAATTCTAGATTTAAGATTTCTGTGCTTGCTCGTTAGTTGTAATTTATTTTTTGGATCCATCCCCTTCAAGTTGATGTTTAAATTGATCTTTTGAACCTACGACTGAGGTTCATTATCAGGAAAGAAAAGTATATGGAAAATTGATCAAACTTGTTATGATAAATAGGGAAATGTATTTTAGGGTTTTATTGAAATATGGTCGACAATGAAATTGATTAAGAATGGTTTATTATGAATATTATGAAACTAATGTGAATAGATGATTAGAATATATTTTAGGATTTTTGGGCCTGTTCATTAGTTGTAATTGAGTTTCTGGATCCATCATATTTAATTTGATATTTAAATTGTTGTTTTGAACCTACAATTGAGGTTCATCATTATGAAACAAAAGTATATGGAAAAATGATCAACCTTAGTATGATAAATAATGAAATGCATTTTAGGGTTTTATTGAAAAATGACAGACAATGAAACTGATTAAGAATAGTTTATTATGAATATTATGAAAATAATGTGAATAAATTATTAGAATTTACTTTAATATTTATGGGCATGTTCATTAGTTGTAACTAATTTTCTGGATCCATCCCATTCAAGTTTATATTTAAATCGATGTTTAGAACCTACAACTAAGTTTCATCATCATGAAACAAAAGTATATGGAAAACTGATCAATCTTGGTATGATAAATAGGGAAATGTATTTTAGGGTTGTATTGAAAAATGGTCGAAAATGAAATTGATTAGCAATGGTTTACTATGAATATTATGAAAATAATATGAATAAATGAATAGAATATATTTTAAGATTTATGGGCTTGTTCATTAGGTGTAACTAATTTTTTGGATCTAACCCATTCAAGTTGATATTTAAATCGACATTTCGAACCTACAGTTGAGGCTCATCATCAGGAAACTAAAGTATATCGAAAACTGATCAACCTTGGTATGGTAAATAGGGAAATATATTTAAGGGTTTTATATAAAAATGGCCGACAATGAAATTGATTAAGAATGGTTTATTATGAATATTATGAAAATAATGTGAATAAATTATTAGAATATACTTTAATATTTTTGGGCTTGTCCATGAGTTGTAATTGGTTTTCCAGATCTATCCCATTCAATTTGATATTTAAATCTATGTTTTGAACTTAAGACTGAGGTTCATCATCAGGAAACAAAAGTATATGTAAAACTAATCAGCCTTGATATGATAAATAGGGAAATGTATTTTAGGGTTTTATTGAAAAATGACCAAAAATGAAATTGATTAAGAATGGTTTATTATGAAAATTATGAAAATAATTGAATGAATTATTAGAATATATTTTGGGATTTATGGGCCTATTCATTAGTTGTAATTGGTTTTCGAGATCTATCCAATTCAAGTTTATATTCAAATCGATGTTTCGAACCTATTATAAAAATAGTGTGAATGAATGATTAGAATATACTTTAAGATTTTTGGGCATGTTCATTAGTTGTAATTGGTTTTCCAGATCTATCCCATTCAAGTTGATATTTAAATCGACATTTCGAACCTACGATTGAGGTTCATCATCAGGAAACAAAAGTAAATGGAAAATTGATCAACCTTGGTGTGATAAATAGGGAATGTATTTTAGGTTTTTATTGAAAAATGGCTGACAATGCAATTGATTAAGAATGGTTTATTGTGAATATTATGAAAATAATTGAATACATGATTAAAATATGTTTTAAGATTTATGGACATATTCATTAGTTGTAATTGATTTTCCTAATCCATCCCATTCAAGCTGATATTTAAATGAACATTTAAGAAAATATTCTCTTGCTAAACATTCCAATAAGACTAAACATCACATATGCATTGAATAAACTTGCAAACTTGCCAAAAATTGATCACTATTTCCATATAAAATTCAGAGAAGCCATCAAAATCAATAAACATCCTAAAAACCTAAACATGGATGAGGGATGGAGCATAAGCAAAAATTATATCCCTACATTGACATCCAAATCCAAAACTTTTGAAACACCTTAACTTATTTTTATTTTCATAATTATTTCTTTGATTATTTTTCCTTGCACTATTTGACTCTAATCCCTCATATAATTAGTATAATATATTAATTAATCTGAATATATTTCAAATTCATTAACTATTCATGATGAAAAAAATTAAATTAAATTTTTAATAATATAATACATAAACATTGCTATTAATTTTTGTTAGAAACACTCTAATCATTTATTCACATTAGTTTATTAATTTAATAAATAACAATACCCTCAAATTACTTCCAAAATTTTGTTCTTTTTGAACGTCTTATATTAATTTCATTTCATCTTTAATTCCTTTCATATTTCTTCTTAGCATTATTGGACTCTAATCCCTCATAAATGCTTTAATTTAGTTATTCATATTAATATATTACAAATACGTTTCGAACCTACGACTAAGGTTCATCATTAGGAAACAAAAGTATATGGAAAATTGATCAACCTTGGTATGATAAATAGGGAAATACATTTTAGGGTTTTATTGAAAAATGGTCGACAATTAAAATGATTAACCATATGAATATTATGAAAATAATTTGAATAAATGATTAGAATATATTTGAAGATTTTTGGGCCTTTTCATTAGTTGTAATTGATTTTCTGGATTTATGCCATTCAAGTTGATATTTGAATGGATGTTTCAAACTTACGACTGAGGTTCATCATCGGGAGACGAAAGCATATGGAAAACTGATAAACCTTGGTATGATAAACAGAGAAAAATGTATTTTACGGTTTTATTGAAAAATGGCTGACAATGAAATTGATTAAGACTGGTGTATCATGAATATTATGAAAATAATGTGATTAAATTATTAGAATATATTTTAATATTTATGTGCATGTTCATTAGTTGTAGTTGATTTTCTAGATCCATTCGATTCAAGTTGATATTTAAATATCATATTCGAACTTGCAATTGAGGTTCATCATCAGGAAACAAAAGTTTATGGAAAAATGATCAACCTTGGTATGATAAATAGGGAAATGTATTTTAGGGTTTTATTGGAAAATGGCTGACAATGAAATTGATTAATAATGTTTTATTATGAATATTATGAAAATGATGTGAATAAATGATTAGAATATATTTTAAGAATTTCTAGCCTACTCGTTAGTTGTAATCGATTTTTGAGATCCATCCCATCTAAGTTTATATTTAAATCAATGTATAAAAAAATATTTTCTTGCTGAACATTCCAACAAAACTAAACATCACATATGCATTGAATAAGCCTGCATCCTTGCCAAAACTGACCACTATTTCCATAGAAAATTCAGAAAATCCATTGAAATCAATAAACCTCCTAAAAACTTAAACATGAATGAGGGATGGAGCATAAGAAAATATTGGATCCCTACAGTGACATCCAAATCCAAAACTTTTGAAACACCTTAACTTATTTTTCTTTTTCATCATTATTTCTTTGATTATTTTTCCTTGCACTATTTGACTCTAATCCCTGATATAAATAGTTTAATATATTAATTAATCTCTATATTTCAAATTCATTAACTATTCATGGACAATATATATATACATATTTTATTTTTAGTAATACTAATACACAAACATATCTATTAATTTTGTGTAGAAACACTCTAATCATTTATTCATATTATTTTATTAATTTTATCAATAAAATATCCCTCAAATTACTTCCAAATCCTAATCTTTTTGAACACCTTATCTTAATTTCCTTTCACATTTAATTCCTTTCTTATTTCTTCCTAGCACTATTGGACTCTATTCCCTCATAAATGTTTTAATTTATTTATTAATATCAATATATTACAAATACTTTTCAAACCTACGAATGAAAAGCAAAAGTATATGGTAAACTCATCAACCTTGGTATCATAAATAGGGAAATACGTTTTAGGGTTTTATTGAAAAATGAATCACATTGAAATTGATTAAGAATAGTTTATTATCAATATTATGAAATTAATTTGAATAAATTATTAGAATGTATTTTAAGATTTTTGGGCCTGTTCATTAGTTGTAATTGATTTTTGAGATCTGTCTCATTCATGTTTATATTTGAATTGAGGCTTCGAACTCGTGACTGAGGTTCATCATCAGGAAACAAAAGTATATGGAAAATTGATTAACCTTGGTATGATAAATGGGGGAATGTATTTTAGTGTTTTATTGAGAAATGATCGAAAATGAAATGGATTAAAAATGGTTTATTATGAATATTATGAAAATAATATGAATAAATGATTAGAATACATTTTAAGATTTATGGGCATGTTCACTATTTGTAAATGATTTTCCAGATCCATCCCATTCAAGTTCATATTTACATCGATGTTTCAAACCTACGCCTCACGTTCATCATCAGGAAACAAATGTATATGGAAAATTAATAAACCTTGGTACGATAAATAGGGAAATGTATTTTATGGTTTTATTGAAAAACGACTGACCATGAAATAGATAAAGAATGTTTTATTATGAATATTATGAAAATAGTATGAATAAATGATTCAAATGTATTTTAAAACTTCTGGGCGTGTTCATTTGTTGTAATTGATTTTCCGGATCCATCCCATTCAAGTTTATATTTAAATTGACATTTAAAAAACTCTTCTCTTGCCAAATATTCCAATAAGAGTAAACATCAAATATGCATTTAATAAATCTACATCCTTGCCAAAATTGTCAACTATTTCAAGAGAAAATTCAGAGAAGCCATGGAAACCAATAAACATCCTAAAAACCTAAAAAAGGATGAGGGATGGAGCATAAGCAAAAATTGGATCCCTACATTGACATCCAAATCCAAAACTTTTTGAAACACCTTAACTATTTTTTCTTTTCATCATTATTTCTTTGATTATTTTTCCTTGAACTATTTGACTCTAATCTCTCATATAATAGTTTAATATATTAATTAATCACAATATATTTCAAATTCATTAAGTATTCATGAACAAAAAATAAATTAGGATTTTTTAATAATATTATTTCACAAACATATCTATTGATTTTATGTAGAAACACTCCAATCATTTATTCACATTATTTTGTTAAATTTTATCAATAACATATCCCTCAAATTATTTCCAAATCCTAAACTTTTTGAATGCCTTATCTTAATTTCCATTAATCTTTAATTCCTTGATTCTTTCATCCCAACACTTTGTTAATTTTTGTAACTATGGTAAAATTCCACCTTCGGAAACTCAAATGACCACAATAATGATTGTATTAGATTCCTATTTTTGAGGGGACCAAAATCGACCTAAATATCACCTATTTTGGTTAACCAGAAGTTTAGTTATGAATTATTTTATTCATACATGTATTATGGAATAGGTCGACCCTAACCACATGAGTAACTGCTTGGGTCAGCCTTAACCCTAAGTGGATCCCCAGGAAAGCCTATAAATAGAATATATCTCAATATAATTTGGAGACATCTTCTCTTCTTTTTTGTCTTGGTTCGCACAACTTTGATGGAACGAGTTTGCTCAAGGATTTGAGATCACATGCAAAAGGTGTGCTCTGGGTTAGGGTCTTCTCAATCTTAGTCACTGCCACATAATAGGGAATTTTGGTCCCTGGACGCTAGCAAATAAGTCTATGATAGCAACTATAGACCCTTGAACACTGGAACATAGGCTTATGGAAGCGATTATGGCTTCAAAGGTAGATCTAGAGGTATCGGTCCCCGTTCGCTTGCACATAGTGGTCCTAAGAGAAACCAGTGCATATTGGTCACTTGCAAAGCAACAATAAGGGAGTGACTTTGGGTTTTAAGTGTATTACACCATAGGCGCAGGCATAAATACTTCCTGAGAGTGACCATACAGTCACAGTCGCCCACATATCATGTCCAAGAGAGTGACTAGGAAGTTTCAGTCGCACACAAACAATTTTGAAGAGTGCAACCCAAGATTAGATCTAAGGTTTGTCATCTTGGCTTTAGTTGAATTCAATGATTTGGTAGAGCTTCGTTTCTCTCTAACATTATATAGATATGTATATCTATACATCTGATTTGTTAGTTTCCATTGCAAACATATATATTGGGCTCATTAACAGTAACAACAGTGCTCAATAGTGTTCAACACAGTGTTAGCAGTATACAATAGTTGACATCAATTTGTGACAACACATTACAACCATCAATATGAGGGTTTTGATTCCTAGCATGACTAGATCTGTTTCATAGATATAATTATTGTTTTGCTACATAGATAAAGTTAAGGATCATTGTACTCTTTTTTGTTGTATCACTTGATGGTGATCTAAGAAGAAGAAGGTTTTCAAGGGTTTCCCCCATAGTGGGTTTTTCCCTCATCTTGGACCAATCTTAATGTCTCTATCTGTGTGCATGCTTTAATCTACTATTCCTTTTATGTTTCGTTGCAGTGATGATGATGGTGATGTTGTTTCTTTCTATGTAATAACATATGCTGATGTATAATGATGTAGATATGAATAATGTAATGATTATATGGTGTGAAATTAAAGTATTAATGGTGAAATGAAATTATCAAAGTAAAGAACATTGTCACCCAAAGAAAATTTAACATGGTATAAGAGACGGGCTAAATAGAAGTCATTGAGGTCACCCTAATAATGACACGTTTGATGGAAGCAAGAAGAGCATGGTGGAGACCTAAAAGAATTCTAGGGTTTCAAGAAAAACCTAGGCATCTTGCTGATTAGGACTTGATGGATTCTATCAAGTTAGGGTTGGAGAGAAAACCTAGGTTTATGGAAAATGCTTGAGATTTGATGTATGAAACTCTAGCATGGTCTATGTGAAACACTTGATGAAGATTTGATGAATCCCTCAATGTGATAATCCCTAGAATATCTGGTTGGAAACTTAAAGAAAACATTGGTATATGGACCATGGACATTGGTGGCTCTTGAAGATTGGTTCAAGAGGGAGAGGATCACCTCTCATTGAAGACAAATATTTCTTTACTTATGATGCTTCTTACTTGTTAAACTTATGGACCTGATGATTATTTTTATTTCTTGTACTTCCTGAATATTTATTTGAGTATATGAATGTTTCTAACCTCCTTGATGAGATTTTATGCATAGATCCTTCTTGAGGATCATTTTGAGATGTAAATCTACAAAGAGACAAAGATGTACTTAATGAAAATATGACAAAGTGCTTCTAGCGACCTATGCCTAATAAGTGATAAGGTATTTGAATACCACAAGGTGTGCATGGTATGTTGTGTTTCATATATTGGCTTAGTAAGCCCTAAGGTATGATGAGAATGTATCTTTCTTTCCTATGATGAAAAGGTGCACTTAGTGTTGAACATTTTGACCTTCTTAAATTCTATGAGGCTATCTAATGTTGATACATTGATACACTTGATATTTTCTAACATCTATGATCTATTTGTTGGACTTCATGATCCTATAAAGAAGGCTAGCAACTTGGATCTAGAAAATGATACTCTTGATACTTGTCATGATAGATTTCATATAGAAGGATAGTTCATTGACTCCTATACATGAGTTTGTTGGTAATGCTTGTGAACAGCCTAATGAAACTATATGAAAAGAGTGATTGAAACTCTTGTTGTTTTGAGAAATATTTATTGAATGACCTAAACTAATCTCATTGGTCATGAAGTGCATGTGAGAGGTATAAGTGTAAGATTGATATTCCGGATCTCTTACTACATGTGGTCTTTTCTTGATGGCATATGGTTAAACTGAATGTTCTAACTTGGTCGAGTGACTTGATAGAAAGTGCTATTGTGCTCATAATCCTTGAGATCTATCTGTTGCTTTGAGTCTAACCCTTGATGAAAGATTGATGGCATGATGTTGATAGCAATATGTTTATGAACTAATAGATCTGTTGTTGCATGAATCAATTAGAGAGATGTTTCTTACATGAATGAAGATGAATGATGTAGATCCCCAATCAAAGGGAGAATATCTTCTTAAGATTCTTACCCTTATTACTATTTTTATTCTATGTTACTAAAGTATGATTTATGTGCATCTCATAGTATTGATCTGTAGATTTTTCTCCTAACACACTCACAAATCTAAGAGATCTTGTCCTTGAACACATGCACGTTAAGGCCTAGACAATGTCCACGTAACGAAAATCGCTCTCATGCCAAATAAAGAGAGAGACCAAGGGTTTGACTGTTGTTGACCATCATCTGAAGCTTTCTGAAGCTATCTAAACTATGAATCATGATGTCCTTGACAAAGTCTACCACAGTTAAATGATTTCTAAAGTTGTTGAGTTAAATTTTGATCATATAATGAAGTATTTTGCATGAAATCAAATGGTCATTTGGAAGATATTAGTACCACAGATGTATTGCATATAACAACAAGATATGCTAGTAGGAAAAGGTTGAATGTTTTCCATAACATGAACATGGATACTAAACTTGTGTTTGCAAGTGACTGGGATATACATATAGATATGTCACTATTTTTGTGCTACAAGAGGTTGGCATGATTTGGCATTACTGGTGTTTTGTCATGATGCTTGACAATAACTTTGAATTAATTATTACGATGTTCTTTTCCTATAGATCTCTCTACAATAGAAATTTGGACTTAACCTAATGTCTAGTGGTCTGATTTGATGATTGTTGATTTGCCTTGATATGGATATTATGTGAGAACCATGACTTATTTGAAGATTGGCCTCCTTATTCTTAGCACAATGGTTGAAATAATGATAGTTATGATTTGGCATGAAGAATGGAACCTGCATGACTCATCCTTGATGTATGCATTTGCACCTAGTGATAGGATGACTTATATTATGATTATGAGAATGAATTATTCAATTTTTGATTGATAATGCATGACTGGTTGGCATGATGAAGTCATGAATTGATATGATCTCTACCTGTCTCTTGGTTGAAAGTATTAATACTATGATAATGATGACTTTGATAATGGTCATGATTTGGCTTATAAACTATGATGAGTTGGCTTTGTTGATTGATGGTACAACATTGAGTTATGTAAGGATGATTATGTCGTCTTAGCAAGGAATTATGCTTAGAGCATTGCAATCCAAATATGTCTAGATTTGAGAGTTATATGATGAAGTCAAGATGTTGAGTTCCAAGGTATGGATTTGATATTGGTTATCGTTTAGGTTCTATATCCTAATGATCTACTTGTCACAGGGGATGAGCCTTTGATGATATAAATCAGAGGGATATCACTTATGAAGCATGAAATAATCTATTTCTGGAATTTTGGAAAGAAATTCTCTATTGAAAAGCTATTGGAAAATGTTTTTGAATAATGAGAATTGCAAATCCTTCGATACTCAGATTTGAATTTGAAGATATTGTTGAACTTGACATGGCATCCGGTGGTTGAAGAATTTATGTTCTATTTTTGACATCCATATGTATATGTATTGTGTACATAGAACTTAGATAAATTCATGAGTGAGTTGCTTCACTCACATAGAGTTGCCACCAAGCATGCTTTGAAATATTTGCATGAGATATTCTATTTTGAGAATGAGATATTTACCCTATGTATCTGCATAGATGTATTGCTGATATTTGAGATTATTTTTTATAAGCACATTTGGATGTTTCTTTAGTATGCGATCCTCCATTCTATCTTGGATGAGAGTCCCATAGCATCACCAAGGTTGATCATGGTGTTGCTAGCATGGCTAGTTGTGAGGTAGGATACATAAGCTCCTTAGAGAGTTGTTTGAGCATGATCTGGATATGACATGGATACATTGTGATGATCTAATTGGCAGTAAGTCCCATATTTATAGTTGGGACTGAGGTACTTTCATATATTGAGACAGTGCATCTGTTTGAAACAAACTAAGGCTTGTAGTTGGCACCTACCTAATATGGAGGATGATTATGGTATCGTTTGTGATTGATATGATTATATATGATCTAACATGATATTTTATTTAATATTATGTATGAATAATAAAAGAGATGTTATTAATACAAGTTGATGATAAGAGTAGCGCTGATTGAGGACACTGAGCAAAGTCTTCCTACCTTGCTTGAGCTCCCAGGTTGAGGAACTGAGATACATGGCTCCTGGAGTTTAGGGAACTCTGGACAATGGGGCATTACCCTATCTGTTACCCAGGGTTGAAGCATGTTGCTTCCCTATCTTTATACAGTCAGATAATATTTCTCCCCTACTTGGTCTTTGCAAAGTATACCCTAGTTGGCATCATACCCTTAAGTAGGCCAACTTGATGGGAATATCGCTCCTTGTTTTTCCAACGAGTTGAGACTGTACATGGGGAATACAACCCAAGTCAATTATGATGCAAGTGTTATACCACATGACTTTTCTAGTCCTTTGATAGAAAGATCAGTAGGCAATAGGATGGGCTAAGATAACCCGATATGATTCTAGGTTTAGGGTAAGCTCCCCAATGAAATTCCATGGTCGAGGGTGTACTCCCCTATGTGATGAGTTATCCTATTGCTCGGTATGAGTGGATGTTATTGCTCCTCGATGTGGTTTGAGGTTGATATGTTCTCCTTGATGATATGCTCCCTAATGACGATTGATGATGATATTCCAGGTAGCATCCCGCTAGCAGAGATTCTATATAGAAGCCTAATGGATAGAGGGTGGTAGCTGGAGCTCCCCTCCAGTAACAAATTGTTCTTCTTATAGATCCAGTAATGTTAAGCATATGATCAGGAACAATCAAGTGATAAGCAGGAATAAGCATAGGATAGATTGACATGTACAATGATGATTTGTGATGATGAGACACATGAGATGGACATGACATGACAAATAAATGATAGAGATGTTCCGTGATGATACGTGACGACACTCAAATATTCTAGAATGACATATTGTTTGATGGATAGATATTGGCAAGTGGAATTCTCCCTAGTTGAGAAGGAGTGCTATTTTTTGCAACTGCGATAAATTCCACCTTGGACAACTAAAATGACTTTGATAATTATTGCATTATATTTCTCTTTTTTAGAGGACCAAAATTTACCTAAATATCAACCAATTTTGTCAACTTAAGTTATGAATTATTTTATTCGTACATGTATTATGGAATGGGTTGGCCCTAACCACATGAGTAACTACTTTGGGAAGCTTTAACCCCAATTGAACCCTTAGGAAAGCCTATAAATAGAAGAGAGCCAAGCTAATTTGGAGACACCTTCTCTTCTCTTTTTTCTTGGTTCTTATAGGTTCGACGGAAGGAGTTCTCTCAAGGGTCCGAAATCACAAGTGAAAAGTTTGCTCTAGGTTAGGGTCTTTTGGATCTCGGTCGCTAACACAAAACAAGGCATTATGGTACTAGAAACTGGAAAATAAGCCTATGAGAGTGACTATAGACCCTTCAACACTCACAAAAAGGCTTATGGGAGTGAATATCACTTGAAATATTGATTTGGAGGTATCGGTCCCTGGTCAATCGCACAGAGTGGTCTTGAGAGCGACCAGATGTTGTGCCCTACAACAACCCCCCATTTCATATCACTAAAATTCCAAAAAATATAATGTGAAATGGGTCCCTTTTTAATTTTTGTTTTAAATTGGTATCAATTTAAAGTTCTATTTCGCAAAGAGACCTTTTTTTTAATAAAACCATTCAAAAACCCCTGATATAAAACGATTTACTTTCGTCATTGCGATAAAGCGATCGCAAGATCGCATATCGCAATGACAAAGAAAATACAATGTAACGGACATATTGGTTTTCACCGATGCAAAATCGCTATCGGATATCGGCAAAGCATAAAATGACACAAGTAATGATCTTTGCTACCATGCGATGTGAAATCGGAAATCGGCAATCGGCAATAACATCTAAAGCACAACTAAGCTTCTCCTCATCCGATGCAATGCGATATCGCTATCGGCAATTGGTGATTCACCATGCCCTCATCCTAAGTGGCACTACCAACGATACCCGACACGATGCGAGATCGGATATCGGCGATCGAGGATCCCAAGCAAAACCGATGCAATAACTTAAACATTTCCCCGATGCCTGATTTCGCAAAAGGTAAATTGCACATTTCTCAAGGTAACAGTCATAAAGGCAGTTTGATTTGATTTATTCGTAATTAAGGCCTTATCCTTTGGAAAATCTGCTCATCCGTGTTCAAACCGCCAAATCGCCCTCAACATGCTTCAAATAAATCATTTATCCATTAATCGAAGCAGTTGTAATTAATAAGACTGACAGGCCGTAATGACCATTTAATAAGAAAAATAGGCTTGAGTCCATCCACGTATTTGCTCCTAAGGCCACCTTAAGTCAATTAATTACTGTGAATGCACCAAGATATATATATGCTTCGTTCTGTTTGATTCATGATATTGTTGCATGCGTTGCGCTTATCTTTCAGTCTGCGCAGAATTCTTTCACAGAAACAGAAGAAAGTGGAATGGGAAAGAAATACAAGAAGACTACAATGCCTACTGCTCCGCCAGCCGCAGGGCTAACTGTCGCTGATCCAACTGGGAAGAACAAAGGACTAATATCAAATACAAAATGCCTAGGACTCCCCAAGACCACTTGGCAGGGGACCTATAATTTGATTGAGGTCGAAGGGCCAATGGTGACCGAAGTGGAGATTTTATGTGACAATACCAGCAAGTCCGATGCCAATCTAAAAGACTTGGCTGATTCCTTCCTACACAGAATAGCGGCTCACGTGCAGGTTCTTCCTTACACAGATGTAGTAAGGTGGGCACTCCAAGAGCTCCCATTATCGATAGACTGTTTGAATCTACGGATGGGAGGGTTCTCGGTTCGTTTCGAGCCGAAGACCTAAGGCTAATGTATCACCTGCCACGAGAAGAGAAGAAGTATAATGCTGCGTTTTTGGAGAAATTTCGAGAAGAAAACGAGACCGAATCTGAACCTATTCAAGACTGGAGACATAATCCAACAAAACACAAGCACGAGACCTCGGGTAAGTACTCAGTTGACTCCCTGTGTTCACCTTACTGTTATGCTGGAGTTATGATGTGTAGGCTATGGGGAATGCATGACTCTGCCAATATCACCATAGAAATGGTTCCCCCAATTGAGGCAGCATGTAGTGGAGAAATCATGGACTGGGCGGTCATATTGTCCGATAGGTTAGCCAAAGCCATTCTTGACTTCAGGTCTGACTATCGTGTCACAGAAAGGGTTATTCCGCCATTTTACTATAGTGCATATATTATGGATGTGTTGTGTTTTAATTCTGAATTTTCCTGTACTGGGATTGGAGGTGGACGTCGCAAGACCCCACCCCATTCACATATATCAATCGAAAAACTTTGGAAGACTAGTTATAAGCACCACCTGTACCAAATCTGCAATGGTTTTATGTTACCAATTCATTATTTAATTTTTAATAAGCCTGCCCCTAAAATATCCGAGCAAGCAGCTGTAGATTTGACTACAGTAGCGAGTTGGTTTGGGGAGGAGAAATTCACTTATATCAGAGTTTTTGGCAGCCAGGCTAAACCACATGTGTTACCACTCTACATCCCTGATAAGTTACTTTCCAGGGAGGTAGCCTATCAAATCAGCGCTGAAGGGGTTACCCAAACCCTGAAAAGAGCTAAAAAAAATGTTTGGCCTTCTTTTCCACTGAGAATTGGAATGTATATACTGCATGACATCAAGCATGTAGAGAAGGAAGCAGGGAAAATGAATTTTCTCACCCTGGCTACCCTGCCAAGGAGGCAGTACGATCCAAGAAAAATTGCTTACAATGCGCTCAACCAGGCCAAATTGGCCAAGGTTGAGCATAAAGAAGACAAATTCGAAGACTTGTTTGTATCAGCCGAATCATTGTATCAAGTCAAGTCGCTTGCCCGAAATGTTTATAACGATGAAGGGCTAGTTGAGTTTAACAGAATTAGAGAACAGAGGTTGCAAACTCTGCCTCTTGACCTGTTAGCAACTGTACAGACAGCCACCAGGTCAAGCGAGTCTGAACAGCGACATAATACACCACCTCCTACTACATCAACACAGCAAGAGGAGAGCAGCTCTAAAGGTAACCAGGATCCATTAGTTGATTCGAATTTGCTCCAACAATGGAATATATTCAGTACAATCATCAATAACTTAGAGTGCTCAAAAGATGATGAGGTTTCAAAGGAAGGCAACACACAGGAAGCGACATCAAAACTGGTTTCAGGCGAAACCAGCGGCCTACCCAAAACAAAAGAATTAGAGATAATTCCTAAAGATCCAACAGGAGAAATCGTTTTGCAAATTGAAGAAATCCCCCCTTTAGATATATTTTACAGCCCCAAGCATAAAGTCATCGTAAAGCGACAGAGGAAAAGGAGAAGAACTGATCAATCTTCCCCATTCCCTAAATCAACCGTAACGGGCAATGTTGTATGGAAAGAGAAATTCAACCCCTCCGATGACTTAACCAAGCTATCACAGTTCGCTGGAGCATATTCAGCGGCGACTATTGATAAAGCAATGGAGGTGAGAAATTTGTTGAAAGAAAAGGATCAGGATATCTCTTCACTACAGGGGAGACTATCAGAAGTTCAGCAGAGGGCAGAGCAGGCCGAGAAAGAATTGCTAGCACAGCAGCAGAACAATAATCAGCTAGTCAAGCAATTACAAGAGCAAAAGCAGAGGATAGATGAAGGTGCAGTGCAAAGGCAGAAGGAGCTATCAGTGGCACTGGAGCAGTTAAGAATATCGACTGAGGGAGCAATAAAAGCAAAAGATGAACAAATTGCTCAATTGACCACTCAAATTGAGCAAATGAAAAATCTCCCTAATATAGATGAATTTAAAGCAGAAGCGCTCCAGCTAAATAAAAGATTAATTAATCAAGTTAAGCTGTTATGTCAACATCTCATACGAGCAGAACCATTGTGCGAATTGTCAGCGTCTAAAAGCGAAAAGGTATACAAAGCAAGGGCCGACTTGGATCAGGCAGAAGAAACACTGACAAACTTTATAGAATGGCAGGATTCAGATGTAGGTCGGGCAGCTAATCTACCAAGAATTCTATAATCGCACAAAGAAATATTGTTCACAGAATGGCAATCACAACTGATGAAAGCAGAAAGAGCAACTTCCAGGTGCAGGACAATTAGTGGAAATTTAATTGAATTAGTAAATAATACATTGTATTTATCCAACACAATTTCCCAATGCACTCCAGGTCAATTAACAGCAGCAAATATATTGGAGCATTCATGCTATCTGGACTTGGAGAAAAGCGCAAGATTGATCGCTGGAGTCAACAATCTGACATGGGATGCATATTGGTTCTTTTTAATCAAACCATACAGCCAAAGAGCCATCCTGAAGTGGCTAACCGATGTTTTCGGTTATATTATACCTGACATCCAGGATGCCACCTTTGCCGCCCAATTCAGTTCACGCCTCAACAAACCGCCAGAAGTAGAACCAATGCTCGTGATAAGTCAGCTAAGGTTTAAGGGAAAGCAACCTGAGGCATGACTCATTTCACCGACTGCCAGATCGCCCCTGAGAAGTAGACCAGATTTACTGATACCAATTTAGTAGGATTTTGTTTCATAGATCTTTTTAGTTTAATAGTATTTAAAGACCCTTTCATGCATTTAGAAAGGGTCGTAAAAGTTTTGTATATGACTTAAACCCTAAAGCTGCACTATTGTACTTCAGGGATATTCTTTTATGAAACTTGACCAATTATTCCGAATTTGATGAGGAAGGCTTTTATGCAAATGTGCACTACTGTCATTGTTTGAAAGCATTTCTGTGTTGAAGAAGGAATTTTGAATAGCGATTGATATTTCGGATCGATCTACAGCTCACATGGTACTATTATCTGCGTCTGTATTCTTTTTCGTTATATGAATTGTTATTGAAATCGCTCTTGCTATTGTCGCTTATATATATATGTGTTTTCACAGCATTCCTTATACATTCCACTATTGGTTGTTTATCGCATGCTCTCCTTTCAGACTTATATATGTATCGATGATATGAACAGTGAATGTAGTAATCTGTATGCATCGCTTCATTGTGACTATTCATGTGAAGCAATCTTTGAATGATCGAACATCCTTT
>APFE030248551.1:876-41429 GCA_000404065.3 Pinus taeda
TAAGAATCAGGAGGTGCCATACCTTTTTGCTTTGCTTGAAAACGACCTCTGTTTCTGTCCCATGGTCTCCCTCGGAATTGTCTTTTGCCTCTTGCAGTCAAAGCCAAATCAGAACCATTTGACTCTAGGTCAAAATTTTTCATGCGCTCTTCTTCTTGAAGAAGAATTCCAGCCAATTCGTCAAATGTAGGAGGTGTCGGTCTAGCTGAGAGGGATGAAATAAAGACTTTATAGTCGGGGACTAACCCCTTTAAAGCAACAGTTACCAAGTCTGCACTAGAAACATTTTCACCAATATCACCAAGCTTATCACTAAAGTCTTTAATTCGGGAAATAAATGGCACAATTTGTGACCTTACAAACGAGCCAAGAGAGACAGAGGTGCTTGCTCTGATACCAAATTAAAATAAATACACAGACAAATACACAGGCAGAAGATCAGCAAAAGTGAGACAAAGCTCACACAACTCCATTCATTCATCTGCTCAATACATGACACTTATATAAGAAACTCACAACTAATTCTGGCAACCAATTCCTAACTAATTCAGTTCAACCACCCATAACTAATAACTAATTCTATTTCTTCATTATTCTCACAAGAGAATGCGAGCGATGGTAAATGCCACGCCTCGGGTTTCTTCTGCTACTTCGATGGCCACTGGGATTTGGCAGAGTAATGTAATATGAAAATTGCGTATGCTTATTATCAGTATGCTTCTCATGGTTGTGGTAGTGATAGTCTGCTAAGCTAAATAAATCAGTCTGTCTTGTTGAATAGAGGGATTGTCTGTGTGGTTCCTTTCTATGAAGTTCTCGGTTATATAATTGCTCTCTCTTTTGAGATTACCTGTTACACATTTGATATAAGAAGCTCATCTTATAAACATAGTTATCTTGTAAAATAATATTTTTGGATATTCGCTATACATGCAGCTATCTACTACACATTTTTTTAAACAGATTGTGTTTTTTTCTTCTCTTATCCTATTAGGTTTACATTTATGGAGAAAACAAGTTAATTTAACGGAATTTTTTTATGAATGAAATTTACATTAGCACTCAAATCAACTATTAAATTGATTATATAAAATTTAAGTGAAGCTATTAAAAAAATATTATGTTATCCATATTTCCTTAAATTATATATAGATTTAATAGTTAAGAATATATATTTCTTTCCAGAGACTATAGGTTAAAATTCAAAGGACTTTTGCTGTAGCAACACTTCCCAAGTCTCGATGGCCAGAACAAAATTGAGTTGATGGGAATCTTTCCCTTACTTGGAGACGTAAACAGACAAACTGCTTGTCCTGCGTTGTTGAGCCTCAGCACTTTACATATGGGTGGTGGCGATGACTGTAATTTTCGAATATAGTTACGTCTGTTAACGTTGTATCTTGACGAGAACACCTAACTCACTGCTGGTTAACAATTCTTCCTTTAGTTATTAGCTAGGCTCCTTTCAACGACGCAGTCACCGTGGGTTGTAAATCAACGACCCAACGTTAACGTTGGGCCCCCCAAGACTACCGTGGCATAATAAGGGGCATGGGGTCTTGTATTGCAAGTCTCGTTGTGGGACCCTTGTTAACGCGCGCTACCTCAAATAGGCACAGAACTGTGGTGCCGGCCCTATAGGATCTACGACCTTGGTAAACGCTGGCCCCCTCTAGTGGTCTGGGACAATTTAAGAAAGAGGGTAGGGGGTTTGAAACTGGAATCCTCTCTTAATCAAACCGCTCTATGTTTCCTGTCGATTCTTTATGTGGAGCCTCGTACCGGCTGAAACTTGAAACCACACTTCATCAATACTTGTGCACTTTCCAAATTCGGGATTCCAAATTTGTGGTTGTGCTTTGCGTTTGGAAGAATACATAGATTCTCGGATATAAAGAATTACACCGCCATCCTGACATCTGCAACTATTCAACCTCTCTGTGGGGTCCTTATGATATTGATAATTTATACATAAAGCAGTCAATACAGGGGTTTCATTATATCGCCTCTTCACCTAACATGTGTGAAAGATACATAACTAAACATATTTTATAGGAAATATAACATATGTCGATATTATATTATGAAGAACAAGCGATAATAGGTATTTTCCATTTCCTTACGTAAGCTTATACTACTTGACACACATATTTTCCCCTCTTTTGCTCTCTTCTCCCATCATTAAGACAAAAAATAGATAGAGTACCTAAAATGTGTCGAGTATAGACTATAGTTGTCCTTATTTTAGAAGTTAAATTCTATTTCACTCAATATAATATTCACATCTTTCCCATAAGGACAACTCAACATAATCTCCAAACAAAACACAGATTCTCCTAGTTAAATATCTTGATTTACAAAAAGGAAACTCTTAGTATGGGTAAAATAAAACTCTTTGCTACAATGCTATTATATGAAGTATGAATCCAAGACAGAGTGGTGGATCCTTGTAATGGGTCAAACACATGGTAGAAGGAGGATAAAAGGTTAGGGTATAGAAAAATGTAATGGAAAAAGGAGAAGTGCAAAATAAGTGATGCATTTGGAACTATGACTATAAAATAGATCTTAGAAGGCCAAAGTGAAGAAAATATGAGTGTGAACAATAATGAACATGAAGCAAATGCTAAAGTGGAGGTTGAAACCTTGACAAGTTTCAAGTCAAATTCAAATTCAAGTATGAAGGAGGAGTTGAGTTTAAAGGGAGATGAGGGAGCAGGTACTTGGAAAGGAAAAGGGCAAAGTATTAAGTTATTAAAAGAAAACAAGAAATACTCCTTCCTGCTACCATTCACATTATTTTATGGAGTTTGTGATATAATGAAGGATCACTATGTTGGGCCTTGCTCACCGATTAAAATCTTACAAGGAAATAGAAAGGCATGATCAAGGGATAATCAAAGGTTGTGATCCACAACCCATAGCTATAACATGGATGCACAAAACAATCCTTTAGAATGATATTTGAATGGTTGAAATTCTATATGAATATTCTTTTCGGGATGAATTTGTTGGTTGGAGTTCTAAGATGGCAATGGCATGTTGTTGACCTTCTAGGCAACCCCCATCTTATATAAATTATAATCCTGCATATGAAGAATGTTGTTTTGTTGTTTATAGAACTACGATAAGTGTAGGAGAAACCCCAAGGTGATTCATCTCTCATATTGTAGGAAGGCTTGAGTGATTTGGTCATTTGTATTGAGCAAATATGAAAGAGATTCTTGATGTATTTATTTGTTATGAGTTTAATATGACAACATATTATTTGTAATTTTAGCCCATTTGACCTCCTAATTGAAATTATAGTCATTAGTGGTGGCTTTAGTTGTGTACTATGACTTGTAGGTTAATACTTTTCTTACATGAAATATACCCTTTGTTGAGAGAGCTTGAAGCCAAGTGGTAAATACATATATGCACGGTCCTTAAAGAAACACATTTTTTATCCCAAAAAACAAAGAGAAACTCTTAGTCACATTATACATGTTATAATAATTCCAACGACATGGTTTCAACACCTTCTTCATTCAATAATTAACCACAATTGTTCCAATAAACATATTTAAAATTTAATTTACTAACATCTCCATATTAATAAATAAGAATATCGCATTATAAACATTTTACTATAAATTACTTTATTGAAGGAATAATATATATATATTATATAATATATATATATATATATATATAACCATTACTCATATATATACCTTGTGACATTCTAATCCATTAAAACTTAATGCATTTCGATTGAATTTAAAAAGACATGGAAATTATGCTTACATTAGTATATAAGTAAGATTGAGTTGTTGGTTGGAGTTTTGTTGAGAGATTGTCTCAACAATATTTTACTTGTTTAGAATCTATTGGATCTCAAGAGCACTATTTATGTGGATTGTGGCTTGTAATTTGGCTTTGCAAATAATACTTGAAATTTTTTTAAATAATTTATATATTATGTCTTCTCCTTTATTTTTCTTGTTGATATCAGAACCCATATAAGCTTTACACCCTCGAGGGAGGGCCCAGATAGATGGTGGAGTCCTAAATTTCATAATTCTATAAGATTGGATTGGGATTTGTTTGAGTGAAGATACCTTGCAGCTATTCTAGCATGCTATTTCTTGCGTGTGGATATGAATGGTTTAAAAGAGTGGTTGTTTATTTCTTTCTTGTTGGAGAGCAGCCGTAATGAACGTAACAGCATCCTTAAAAGAGAAGTCTTAAGATTTTGGCTCCTTCGAAACATCTAATTCCCTGATTCATACATTCATCAAGATTTACATTAGTAAATTTGTTGAACAACGCTGCTGCATAAATCCATTGCCACTGATTTGCTTCTCAAAAGGAGATGTCACTGCATAATGTGAATAACAAATTTGCTGAATCAGCGACAGATTGATAGAGCTGAGACTTTTTATAATTATTGGGATGCAAACCTATAATTCATTTATACAGGTCGATGGCATTGCACTTGTTTGACATTTGAGAATCAAATAAGAGGGACTGACTAGACTGCGCATCGATTACTGCACGAAGAAAGATTATTGATGCATGAATTCGGGATCTAACATCATCAGGGCCAGTCGGCCGGTGGAATGCTACGGCCATTTCATAGATGCTAAGCAGCACACAAAGGCAGTTTTGGATATGATATGTTCAATTGGGTTTGCAAGAACGAACATGACGTCAAGGCGGCTCTGGGCCTTATTATCATGTTTTCTGAGCAATAAGGTACTTGTCGTGATCGTTATTCTTATCTAGGGTTGCCATTAATAATAGCCATTGTTTGTACTGGTGTGAGGAGATTGGCAGTGCCTAGTCCAGTGAATTCAACATATAACATGTGTGCCAAAGTGTGGGATTTCGATCAAATTCTGAAGAATCTTTTGCAGTGTCTTTTTTTTTCTCTTTTGTTAAATTCTAGACAATGATGGCTAGATCCATATCAGAATATCAGAGGATGAGTAGACTTGTTTCTGCTTGGAGGACAACAGATAGTTTCATGTAAAAGGATGGTTATTAATTTGGTTAGATTTGTGTAGTTTCTTTTTGTTCTATTTGTAAAAGTGCAAAACTAATGGATGAGTATAGGAATATAATTAAATTATTAGTTCTCGACGTTATTTAGTGCCTATTCGGTTAATTTGGTTGTGTGAATTTGTTATTCCCTCATGGATTTTGTTGTGCTACTGGTTTCAAGAACATCAGTGAAAGGTTATATTATGAGATCTATGTGTAGAAATGTTAGTTACATAATTGATTGTTTGATAAAATCCAATATCGAGATTGTCCTTCGAGAGATAAGACATCAAAGATGGTTAGAGGTGATTATGTCTTAAATGAGTTGAATGAGAAGCTCGAAAATTGTGGTTGTCAAAATAGGGTTGTCCAAGAGACATGAGAATTGTAATTTGCCATTTTTGTATTATTTTTTGTAAATAAGCATTAAATGGGGGACATGGAAATAACATTAATATATGGTATGATTGGGTTGTTGGAATTTTGTTGAGAGATTTTTGGAACAATATTCTACTTGTTTAGACTTTGTTGGATTTCATTAACACTATTTATGTGACTTGTAATTTAGCTTTATAAAAAATATACATTTTGATTTGTAGATAATTTTTATTTCATATTTACTTAAAATAACAACCACAACAACTAAACTTCTCAAAAGTCAAACTTAAATTCAACCTTTCTACTTAGACTTTAACTTTCTTTAAATTTATTTGATTTTAACCAATAATCTTATGATAGTAATATCCCAAGCCTTCTTTTTCAAAGGCCTTCATCATTGCTAGGTAACACGCAAAAGAGACACTCGTGTGAACACGTTTGTATTTCTTTTTATGTGGTGTTATGGGAAGGAAATTTCTTCATCAAAGGTCTTCGTCACTGCTAAAAGTGAAGATACAAAATAGTGGCTCTGTGGCTCATGTTAAACTTCTGCATATTTCATAATATGTGTAGCACATGCAGCGTTACACGTCAAGATTCCCTGAAACATTGATGAGTTATGGCTAAGACATGTGCTAAAAGAAAAACCTCGCCATAGACTAAAGAGACGTGTTAAAACGATGTGGTAGATGTCAATAGAGAGATATCTCATTATTCGTGCAGGGATCTAAGAGAGATGTAGAAACCAAGCTTCCGACGTGCAAGAATATAATCGAAAATAATAAGGAAAATATAAAAAGATGAAATCAAATAAGGAAATAATAAAAAGATGAAATCAAAAATTTATTGAACAAATTATAAGAAAAATGATAATAAGATATGGAATATTATTTTTTTGAGTTAGTTAAGTTCTAATTCCAGTTATATTATATAGATATATATTAAATACAAAATATATTTAAAATTAAAAATTGCTTTGAAAATTGATAAGAGTTGTTTTTTAGATTTACAGAAATAAGTTAATATTTTAAAATTCGAATTTATTTAATAAAAGTGAGTTTATTATTTTATGAATAAAGGAAAACTTTTTCTCTTATAAATACCAACGGGTAATTAGTGATAACTCTCGTTGCTCTTTGTTTTTTAATTAATTTATAATATGTATTACTATCTTAAAAAAGAAAGATCAAATAATGAAATAATGACATTTAGTTTGGTCATTTTTGTTTAGCTATAGTTGTTAAGGGGAATGTTGGTATTCAAGTGGACCTAAGTGAAAGTTTTATGTGTTTTGATAGTTAAAAAAAAATGACAATTTGGATAGCTTTAAGTGTTTTGATAATTTAAAAAAAAATGACAATTTGGATGGTTTAAAAAAACAATGTTTCATAGGTGATGGATGCCCTATATCCCATGGAGGACATTTGTACTATTTTTTATATTTTTAAACACATTTCATTTCAAATTTATATTTATTAGAAGTGAAGAGATATCAGAAATTTTAATATTTAAAAAAGTTTTTTATTTTAATAATTATTAAATTTTACTTATAATTTAAAAATTAAAAAAATGTAATTAATTATATACTTATTTAAATTAATATTAAACTATTTTTTTTATTTTTTTTCTATGTGACATTGGGGTTGGCATTGGCCTAGGCTTAGTTTAGTTGAGGGAAAAAAGATTTTATGTTTAAGTTAATTTGACCAAAATTGTTAGTAAAAATAAAATACTTTTGTGTCAAAATGATGGTTTTGTGAGTAATGTATCTAACACACTAATTATGTTTATAGTAGCTTAACGTTTTAAGTTTTAGTCATCCTCAATTAATTTTTTAGTCAATTTTACTTAAAAGTTTTAAAATCACAATTTGAGTTATACAGTTTACACAAATTAAGTACTCTAAAAAGAATTTTTGAAACATTAAAATAGGCTAAAGAGATTTTTCAAAACATTAAATTTATTTATACATTTAAAATACAATGGAAAAACCAAAAAAACTTAACAGTTAAACTTTAGCTTTATATTTTTTTATAAATCATTGTTTTCATTTCTTTTATATCTTTGTAAATAAGAAAGAAAGAGAATCCAAGAAAGTTACTTTTATACTAGTTTTGGTGTTAGATCTTTCTCAATCAAAGGGAAAGAGAAATATTGAAGTCATGTAATGATTCAATGACATTTCATGAAAGTTGAAAGACCATACTGAGGTGTTTTTTTGGTGCATGAACCTTTCCTGATGTTAAAGTTTCCCTAGAGTGAAACTATTGAATGCAACAATGTGGCCTGTTCTTTTCCCTATATGATAATAAATATAAATATGGTATTGGTTGGTGAATTACATATATATTTCCATATGCCTAGCATGCCTGACAACTTTTCATGTATACATTATATTATTGCATAATGTCATTATGAAACATCTCCATCATAAATTTATCATTTCACTCAAATTTGTTGGTCGGCATTATGGCATGCATAACTTCGATTAAATTAATAAGAAAATAACAATCACATGCATTAAGATCCCCATAGTCTACCTGTGCATGAAAAACTAGTTATTAGATTCATTACCAGATTGAAAAAATAGTTGAAAATAATGGAGAACGTTTGTTTCACGGTTGTGTGTGTCTCCTAGATTAGAGTTAGTTCCTATTTTTTAGGAGATAGTTTTGATCCCCCTAAATTGAATGTAAACTTATATATTTTTGATCTAATGATTAATGAAATAAAATGGTACTGCTTCGGCAGTCTATAGGTGTAGCTTGCTCACTTGTGAGTTGCTAGTTTTGGTGTGTAAGTTTCATTCCAATTTTTCTTTCCATTTTTTAACATGGTATCAAAGCTAGTGAGCCTTGGTGGCTGAATTGAGCCTGGGTGACTGATTTGGGTCTGTGTTGGGTCTTGGTGGCTGAGATTGGAGAGTGTGTAAGTTTTGGTGTTTGGCTCAATTATTTTTGTGATAGAGTGTTGAATTTTGGTGGATATCCTTATCAACGCAACCCTAATAAGGAGAAACCATGTTGATCAGGGCTGGCTGTAAATGGTGAAAGAGTGTTGATCAATGCTGATTTTCAGTGTTATACCAGCGTTGATGCACAAAACTTAAAGAAATATTCGTCAACACGACCAACAATTTGGTGAAAGCGAGCTGTTGTTTTGGCCTGTTAGGGGTAGCCTGAGACTAGATGTACTTGTGTCAGTGGCCCTGTCCAACATTTTTTTAAAGGCCATCTGTCTAGATTTGGAACGGTAGCACCTAGATCTGGAGTTGTTGGAGGATCTAGAGTTCAATATGTAGATCATTTATTGGACCATCTAGATTTAGATCCGTAAATCGATTGTTGAAGGATCTAGAGGTGGATCCGTAGATCAACTATTGGATGATCTACAGTTAGATCTATAGATCGATTTCTGGAGGATTTGAAGGTGGACTTGTAGATTGACTAGTTTGTCACAATGAATAATCACATTGCATAGGCATACCTTAATCATAACAATAAGCTTGATGGGTTAAATTATGCCAACTGGAAGTGAAAGTTGTAAACATTGCTTGAGGGTTCGAGTGCGTGGACAATTGAAAACGGGGATGAAGTAAAGTCAACCATAGTCGGTGATGCCATAGCCGCATCAGTTCAAGATTTGGAAAAGAGGGAAAATAAAGTGAAGGTCTTGTTGAAGATGTCAATAAAGATAGCATAATCCCTCATACCTGAGAATGCAAAACCGCTAATGAATGTTGGGTGACACTCAAGGATTTGTATGAAACAAAAATTACAAATCATCTATTGTTTTTAAAGAGTAAGATTCTCTCCGTTAGAATGGAGGAGAATGAATTCATTGCTACATTCATCTCAAGGATCAAAGAATTGAGAGACAAGTTGGCAACATAGGGGAGAAAGTGTCTAACACTGATCTTGTCACGATTACCTTAAATGGTATGATAGAGGATTATCAAATTTTAATTAGAAGGCTTGTGGCGAGGGAGAAAGCTCCTACCTTTGAAGAATTGATAGGGATTTTGATGCGGGAAGAACAAAGACGTATGAATGTAAGGCCTCAGAATGAAAATCTGACATTGGTGGCAAAGAAAAAGTTCTTCAAAGGGAAATCAAGGGGAAGACAAAAAAGTGGTCGTTCATATTAGAAATATCCATTTCAAGGTATGTCATCCGCTATAAATGATTAAGGAACTAAGTGTTTTTACTGTGGTAGAACTGGTCATATTGCTAGAGATTGTTATAAAAATAAGATTGATGAAACTAGACATAAACACAAGAAGCATACAGGGCATTTTGTTGTTGAAGATCCAAATCATGATCTTAAATTATTTTTGTCTGATGCTGCTCTTTCTACTGAGATCGACGAGGCCAAAACTTGGTTTGTAGATTCTGGAGCATCCATTCATATGACGGGTAACAAACACTGGTATGAAAATTTTAAGGTGACCAACAATGGTGCCAACATCTACCTTGGAGATGACAGAGCATATTAGATTAAAGGGTATGCAAATATTCCTGTGATATTGCCTAATGGTAATATCAAGCGCATCCAGAATGTCATGTATGTACCTAGTATTAAAAAGAATTTGATCTCTGTCTCCATGATTGTAGATTAGAATTTTTCAAAACCTACTGTGCTATATAAGATTTGTTGGATCATCAGAAGTCTATCGCATTAGTTGTATGAGTTGAAGGCCTCTATAATTTGAATGTTACAAGCATGCCACATCAAGATTTAACTTCAACGACTATGACAACAGAGAATATTTGGCATGAAAGGTTTGGTCACATCAACTTTCATGACTTATTGTTGTTACAGAAACAAGGTATGGTTGATGGACTTCCTATTTTAAGAAATGAACATATTGATTTTGAAGGTTGTGCACTTGTAAAAATTCAAATGGATGAATTTCCCTCTAGCTTAAACAGGAGAAAGAAATATATATACTCGAACTTGTGCATACTGATATTTCTAGACTCATGCAGACAAGGTCCTTAGGTGGAGCTTATTATTTTTTTCTATTTGTTGATGACTACACAAGATATATCTGGGTATACTTTCTCAGAAGGAAAAGTGACGCTTTCAAATATTTTAAAGAATTTAGAAATATGTTTGAAAAGCAGACAGGGAAAGTCATCAAAATTCTTCGCTCAGATGAAGGGGGAGAATAGAGGCTCAGAAATTTCATCAAATATTGTAGAGATCATGGGATAGCAGAACAATTTACAATACCCCACACTCCACAACATAATTGGGTTGGATAGAGAAAGAACATAAGTCCAACTAGGTTTCTTGATCTCAAGACTACATTTGAGGCTTTATATGGTTTTAAACCTACAGTCCATCACTTAATAGTATTTGGTTCTAAAGCTTTTACACATTTCTAAGGAGGATAAGAACAAATTCGATGATAAAACTATAAAGTGCATATTTGCATATAAGATGTTTAATTGATCAAATCACAAGGTATTTGCGAGTAGAGATGTTATATTCCATGAACAAGTTGATGAAGGGAATAAGGACAAAAAGTTATGAGGAGTGGCACATGCCTTTACTTATTGATGACATGAATGATGAAGCCAAAGATAGTCATTTATAGTGGAAACAATAGCAAAAAGAGGAACCAGGTGATGTGGATACATTCAGCAGTCAAACTCCATTGATAGGAGCGTAAGAAATCACATGGGACAAAATTGAGGCAAGTTCGCTACCAAGGAGATCAGGTAGGCAGAATTACTTACCTACAAGGTACAAATATTATGCTCTTATGACTAACATTTTAAATGATGTTGAGCTGATGAATTATAACGAAGCAAATCAATATCATGAATGTAGGTCATTTATGAAAGAAGAGTATGAGTTAATAATTAAAAATAAAAATTAGGAATTAGTTGAATTTCCAAAAGGAAAGGAGCCCACAGGTTGTAAATGGATTTATAAACATATGTTCAAAGAAGATGGTAGTGTAGACAAATATAAATCTAGGTTGGTGGCCAAAGGGTACTCACAGAAAGAACAAATTCATTATGAGGAGACTTACGGCTCCTATAGCTAACTGAAATACTACTAGGATGTTAATATCTCTAGCTACAAAGTACCATTGGAGCCTACACCAGCTAGATGTGAAATCTGCTTTTCTAAATGGAGAGTTGAAGGTAGAGGTATATTTAATGCAACCTAAAGGGTTCATTTCAAAGGGGCAGGAACACCTGGTCTGTAAATTAAAGAATGCATTGTATGGATTGAAACAATCTCCTAGACATTGGTATGAGAAAATAGACTCTTTCTTCGTACAACATGGTTATAAGAGAAGTAAAAATGATCCAAATCTATAACCCGTATTTGATTCAAAGGGGCAGATTGTGTCAATTTCCTTATATGTTGATGATTTAATTGTTACTGGAAATTCTGATGAATTGGTTGAAGAAACTAAAATGCAGATGCCATAGGTATTTGAATGAAAGACCTTGGAGAATTGCATTATCGTTTGGGTCTTGAAATCTAGAGGGATTTTGGCCAGAATTTTGTTACTCAAGGAAAGTATGTTTGGGAATTGTTGACAAAATTCAGAATGGATTAGTGTAAAGCTGCTTCAATATCGATACAACAAAATGTTAAATTTCAAAGTGATGATGGTTCTAAAGAGGTGGATGCTACACTATATAAACAACTTCTTGGAAGTTTGATTTATTTGACTACAACTAGACCTAACTTAGCATATTCAGTCAGTGTGTTGAGTTAGCTCATGACAAAACCTCTTTAAAATCATTGGGTGGCAACAAAAGGTGTCCAAAGGTATCTTCAAGCAACCATAAATTTTGGCATGAAATATACTGATTCTTTTGATGTTAAACTATCAAGTTATTCAGATTCAAATTGGGCTAGAGATCTGGACGATATAAGATCTATAACTAGGTATGCTTTCAATATTGTGTTTGGGGTCATTTCTTGGAGTAGTAGAAATTGTTAGGATATTCTGACACATAGGAAATAGTTAAGTATAACTTGGTCTAGTGTAGAGTTAGGTAAAGTGTGTTTCTATACTATGTACTTTTGTAACTTACAATCCGACAGTCACGATAAGTAGTGATCCGACGGTTCATTCTCTCCTCGGTATTACTGACACTTGATCCATGGCTTAACACCCGATTGGTCCATGATCTCTCTTTAAAGAGCATGTAGGGTCATTTGTAGGTTAACTGTTCATGAGAGAAGCTTATGTAAAATTTCATTCTTTTATTAATAAATTGCCTGAAGTGGCTGCGTTGGCTCAGGCCATGGACTGTTTCCCTCTTTGAGTGTTTTAACCACGTCAAAAATACTGGTGTATTGATCTGTGATCTGTTTTTGAGCAGTGTCCTTTGGTGTTATGTCTAAGGAACTTACCTTATAAATTCCTACATGGTACCAGAGCTATTTGAGGGCCACGTCCGTCGGTGATCTGAATTTGAAGCCGGTAGAACTGCATCAGACTGCCATTTCCTAGACCTACTATTTCTGACTGCTTTCAAACCGAGAGGACTACTCTGTTGTGTTAGGAGCATTTGTTCCAGTGAGGAACCCCTTTCGTTTCACGCGAAAAGGTTTCTGGTAGCCCTAGCTACGCCATTTTTAAGATCTTGAGGTATACAATGTTTATTTGCAGTTTCTAGTTGTTTTCTCTCTGTTTATTATTTCGGTTTATTTAGCTTCTTTTTTATTACCGGATCTATACCTTTCATTTCTACATATGCTCTTTGCCCTGCGACTCTATGCGATCTGGGCAAATCAGAAACAGAGAGGAAGGATTTTTCTCATGCATATGCTCTTTTCCGCTGCGTCTTAGTGTGATCTCGAAAAATCAGAAACATTGAGGAAAATATTTAGTTTTTGGGTAAAGCTAACTTCAACCCGTAAGGTTTTTTTTTTTTTGTATGCCCGTGTTGGGCTTTGGGTTTTTTGTTTTGTAGGGAAAAAGAGCTTTCTCAAGCAAGCACGCAACCCAAAGCTTTAGTGACCAAAACAAAAAAAAGAAACAAACAAACAAACGCCCCCCCCTCTCGCTCTCTCTCTCTCTCTCTCTCTCTCTCTCTCTCTCAAACTTTTAGTTTAGCTCACTTGGTTCAAAGCTAATTTATGAGAGTAGAGGTTTTGAGTTCAAGTCTCCTTTTTGTTGAGAAAGGGGGTGGATTTTTCAATTCTGCACAGTCTCGCACTTCGTCGACATCTTCATCAACTTTTCTTCAAAAAGCCATATCTTCTTCATCCGGAAGCCGTTTTCAGAGCTGTTTTTTTTTAACCAGCCTAATTTTTCGAGATCTTTCCATTGGAACACTTATTTTCAGCATATATAGCTTTAGTTTCTATTAAAATGAAAATTCCATGCCAAGTTTTTCTTGATAGCACCAATTACTTCCAATGGTGGTCCTACATTATGGATTTACTTAGAAGTAAAGGTCTTTACAGAATAGCCACAGACCAAGAAACCAAACCAGAAGATGAAGATAAGGTAGCTAAATGGGAAAATAGGCAAGATCAAGCACGTGGGTTGATAGGGATGTCTATTTCTCCAGATCTTAGATTCCATATTGCAGAACTTGATACTCCTGATGAAGCATTAAAATAGATTACTAAAGTTTTTGGATTAAAAATGAAATTAGAGCCCATCAACTTGAAAATGAGTTGCTTACATTGGACCCCAATAGTTTTTCTTGCATTGAAGATTTTTTGTCCAAGTTCAAGACCCTTAGACTTCTCTTGGAAGGTGTTAAGGTTAAGAACGAAGATAATAACCTTATCTATTCCATTCTTACTAAGTTGGGACCAGCCTACTCTGTGTTTGTTTCCACCTTCCATTCTACAAGAGAAGCCTTCATTTCTCAAGGACAAACCTACAAGCCACCTTTCTTGGATTCTTTTTGTGATTCTTTAATAAGAGAACAAGAAAAACTCTTACACCTTGGTCTTCTTAATCTTGGAAACTCTTCCAAGAAAGCGTTAGCCGCCCAGCAGCAACCAAATTTAAAGAATCCTAAGAGGTCGTATCCTAAAAGGAATGGTCCTAAACCAAACAAGGGTCCTAAGCAATTTCAGCCTCAAAATGAAAAATCATTTCACCAGAATGATAAGGAAAATAAAAACAAAGGGAAGAAGATTGATAGGCATTGTCACTTTTGTAATCGAGATGGCCACTTAGAATCTAAATGCTTTAAGAAGATGGAAGCCTTGGAAGCGGCAATGAAGAAGCATAACATCCATTTGGAGCACTCTTCAACTTCAACTAATTTCATCTTCAGGAATGGCACTTTCTGCATGTGGTTGTCAAGCATCTCGGTCTAGCTATGCACTAAATGTATCTTCTTTCCTCTCATTCTCATGAGTGGCTCATTGATTCTGGAGCTTCTTATCACATGGCCAAAAACAAAGCCATGTTTTCTTCTTTAAATGATTGTAACACCAAAAATATATATGTTGGTGATGATAGATCTCTTAGTGTTGTAGGGATTGGAACTATTCATATAGACAATGGTCAATTTAATGATGTATTCTGTGTTCCAACCTTTTCCTGCAACCTTCTATCTGTATATCAGATAACTCATTCAGGTGAAGGTAAAATCGTTGAATTTTCACCTCACGATGTTGTCATTAAGGACCTAAGAGATCCTATACAGATTTTAGCTACTGGCATTGCCGATGATTCTACAAGGTTGTATACGTTTCACAACTTTGGGTCATCAAATCTTCCCTCAGTATTTGTTGCTCATAATGATGAAGTGAGCAATCTTTGGCATGAGCGATTTGGTCACTTAAACTATCACTCCCTTCAGACTCTATGTAAAGAAAATATGGTGACAGGTCTTCCAATGGTATCTTACAGAGATGGTGTTTGTTCTGGATGTGTACTCAGAAAACATCATTGGGATAGTTTTGAAAAACGTGCCTCTTGGCACTCCTCAGCCCCTTTACAGCTTGTGCATAGTGATTCATGTGGTCCACTTCCAGTTGTTTCATTCTCTGGCTAGAAGTATTTCTTAACTTTCATTGATGATTTCTCCAGACACACTTGGGTATACTTCTTAACACTCAAGAGTGAACTATTTAACATGTTCTTCGCCTTTAAGGCCTTTGTTGAAAAATAATCTGGACATCAAATCCTTAAGCTAAGATCTAATAATGGCGGAGAATATGTTAACAACAAATTCATCAAATTTTGCACTGAGAATGGAATTCAAATGCAACATACCGTTCCATATACTCCACAACAAAATGGTGTAGCTGAAAGGAAGAATCGCACCTTAAAGGAAATGGCTAATTGTATGCTTCAATCTAAAGAACTTAGTCTTAACTATTGGGCAGAAGCAATTAACTGTGCAAATTACATACTAAATCGCACTCCTACTAAGGTTTTAAAGAATATCACTCCAGAAGGAGCATGGAGCTCAATTAAACCAGATGTAAGTCACTTTCGTGTTTTTGGAAGTGAAGCATGGGCCCATATTCCAGATGAGAAACATAAAGCTTTAGAACCTAAGAGTGAAAAACGTATTTTGTTGGATATTCTGAAGATGTCAAAGGATATAGACTTGTTCCACTTAAGTCCAAAAATGTTATCATTAGAAGAGATGTAAAGTTTGCTGAAAATATATCGGCCTATGAGCCTAGTTCGGCGAATGTGCCACCTCTTTCTATCTCTTCTACTTTTGAACATATTTCTTCTTCAGATGATGAAAGCAAGGATGACAATCCTCCCCAACCTTCTCAGGATCCTCCTTCAGCTCCTCCACTTCCAAAATGGGTCTGTGCTACTCGGGATGCAGCAGGTGATCTTGCCGGTGATCCTACAGATCGGCGACGTACATGTTCTCAGTTCGATAGAGCCTCTTCTTTACTGGTTCAAGCCTCAACGAATTATGATCTTGACACCTTTGCAGAAGCTTCAGGCCATCCATATTGGGACGCAGCTATGAATGAAAAATATCGTTCATTATTGGCAAATGATACATGGGATCTTGTTCCTCTACCAAAGGGGCAGAAACTTGTTAGATGCAAATGGCTTTACAGAACCAAGTATGGACCAGATGGGAAAGTTGATAAACATAAAGCTCATCTTGTTGCTAAGGGTTTTTCACAAGTTGAAGCCATTGACTATACTGAAACCTTCTCTCCTGTTGCCAAAATGAATTCTATCCACCTTGTTCTTTCCCTTGCTGTCTCTTTCAAATGGGAAGTCCATCAAATGGATGTTAAACCTGCCTTCTTGCATGGGGACTTGCATGAAGAAATCTATATGGAACAACTTATTGGCTTTATACAAACAGACTCCAGTCTTGTATGTCAGTTTAAGAAATCCCTTTATGGTCTCAAGCAAGCTCCTTGGGCTTGGTATGCCAAAATGGATAGCCTTATTTTAGAATTTGGCTTTTCTAGGTGTCATTCTGACAATACTGCCTACACCAAGAAAGTGGGCAAGTCTCTTATCATTCTTGTTCTTTATGTTGATGATCTTATCCTCACTGGTAGTGATCCCAACCTTATCAACCATGTGAAGTAGAACCTTAAAAAGAATTTTGAAATGACCGACTTAGGACACTTGCATTATTTTCTTGGTCTTCAAGTCTTGCAATCTAGGGAAGGTATTTCGCTTTCCCAATCCATGTATGCCTGTGATCTTCTACGCCATTTTCACATGGAAGACTATAAGCTAGCTCCTTCTCCCTTTCAGTCTGGAGCCAAACTTTCAGTCACTTGTACTTCTCCTGAAGTTGATGCTAGCTTATACCATCAACTTGTAGGAAAACTTTTGTATCTAACCCATACTCGTCCTGACCTTTCCTTTGTTGTTGGCCTTGTTGCTCGGTTTATGCAAAACCCACATGAAAGTCATTAGAAAGCAGCTAAAGGAATACTTCGTTATGTTTGAGGTACAGTTCAGTTTGGAATTCATTACAGTGCCGGAGCATCTCCTCTATTGGTTGGTTTCACTTATTCCGATTGGGCTGGTGACCCTGATGATCGGAAGTCTACTGCAGGTTATGTGTTCACTCCTGGTTCAGGACCTATTACATGGGCTTGCAAGAAACAAGGTGCCATTTCTCTTTCTTCAGTAGAATCAGAGTGTCGTGGTGCCGTAGAAGCTAGTAAGGAAGCCTTGTGGCTTCATCAGATCCTATCAGATTTTGGCTTTCAGCAGCAGCATCCGACTACACTTTGGTGTGATAATCAAAGTGCCATTCAACTATGCAAAGATCCAGTCCAACATCAGCATAGCAAACACATTGATCTGCACATGCACTTCATCAGAAAGCTCATTCATGACCATGTTCTTGAGAAGTGCAATATTGTTCAACAGATGATCAGGTTGCAGACATCTTCACAAAGGCCTCACAGAGGCGAAGTTCACTAAACTTCGATATATGCTTGGAGTTCAGGAAGTTGTCACTAAGGGGGGATAGGCTCTAGTGCCTCCTTCCTTCTCCTATTGTGTCATATTTGTAAATCCTTCAATCCTAGCCCAAGTTGTTCTTAAGGGGGGATGTTAGGATATTATGGCACATAGGAAATAGTTAAGTATAACTTGGTCTAGTGTAGAGTTAGGTAAAGTGTGTTTCTTTACTATGTAATTGTGTAACTTACAATCCGACGGTCATGATATGTAGTGATCCGACGGTTCATTCTCTCCTCGGTATTACCGACACTTGATCCGTGGCTTAACACCTGATTGGTCCATGATCTCTATTTAAAGAGCATGGAGGGTAATTTGTCGTTAACTATTCATAGAGAAGCTTTGTATTTCATTCTTTTATTATAAATTGCCTGAAGTGGCCGCATTGGCTCAGGCCGGGAACTGTTTCCCTCTTTGAGGGTTTTAACCACGTCAAAAATACTGGTGTATTGATATGTGATCTGTTTGTGAGCGGTGTCCTTTGGTGTTCTGTCTAAGGAACTTACCCTGTAAATTCCTACAGAAATCAGAGTATTGTATCTTTATCATAAACAAATGTAGAGTATCAAGTTGTATGTGCAGCCACTTGTGAAACAATTTGGTTGAGAAGACTTCTTCATGATGCAAGAGAAGAAGAAAAGGATGCTACAGTGATTAAATGCGACAACCAAAGTTCAATCAAGTTGGAAAATAATCACGTTTTTCATAAAAACACAAAACATATTCATACTCAATTTGATTTTGTTAGAGAAAAGGTTTAACCCAAAGAGATTTTTATTGAATATTGTAACACATGTGAAAATGCAACTCATATCTTCACCAAGCGTCTTAGGAAGATTAAATTTGAATTTCTTAGGGAGATGTTAGGCGTGCAAGTGAATCCTTTCTCCATTAAGGGGGAGAGTTGAAAATAATGGAGAATGTTTATTTCATGGTTGTGTGTGTGTCCTAGATTAGAGTTAGTTCATATTTTTTAGGAGATATTTTTGATCTCCCTAAATTGAATGTAAACTTATATATTTATGATTTAATGACTAATGGAATAGAACAATACTTCTTGGGCACTCTCTAGGTGTAGCTTGCTCACCTGTGAGCTGCTAGTTTCAGTGTGTAAGTTTAATTCCAATTTTTCCTTCCATTAAAAAAAAAAAAATTGGAAAAAACTTATTGAATGCTAAATCTATTGGACTTTTATTCTCAATTTTCTTGGGAAAATCTATACCACATTCTCACAGATTGTGATATTCCAATTCTTACTTATGAATTCCACTTTAGCTGACCTTCTCTCAATTAATTTTTGTTTTTCTCATGATCAACCACCCCCATGATAATCAGATTCCTGGGAATCCTCGAGAATTGATTTTCTATATAAATCAAGTCCTTACTTTAATTTTTTCATTCTTAGTTGGTATGAAAAATTGTAGTGGCAAAAATCTCCCTAATGCCACAGATGCCATGGATAAATGCAATGTCTTGGATTGATTCTGCTACTTTGATGGTCACTACGATTTGGCAGACTAATATACGGTGAAAATTACATGTGCATCTTAAATCAGAACAAAGATTCTTATGATAAGTATGCTTCTTATGGTTATGGTAGGGAGAGCCCACTAAGATAAATAAATCAATCCCCATCTAATTGAATGATGGGATTCCATTTGTGATCCCTTATTCTGAAGTTATCTATTATATAATCCATGTCTTTTGAAATCTATCTTTGTTACATATGTATGAAGGTTATGTTATAAGTATAGTTCTTTTGTAAATAATATTTTTGGATATTTGGTATAAATACAGTTATTTATGTGGTTTTTTCTATACATAACGTATTAAATTTCATTTATGTTGAGTTCTTGTGAAGTAAATATTGGTATTGTCTGAAATAAGAGATTTTCATTTTGGATATGATAAGTTTGTTGGCTTGCTAATAGTTTAGCTAGACCAAATACAGAACTTGGATTGTTCCAAAATTGCAGAAGTAAAAGAATGTTTTTGACTATATAATATAAAATATCTGGAAAGACTAGATGACCATTGCATTTTTTTCAATCTCCCTATGATAAGAGAACTTAAGTGTAAATAAAGGTTACAAAGGTAGTTTTACATGTATAAATATATATTTTTTAGTGTTCATGAATTTGATATGTATGGGGGAGGAGGTCTCAATTGAGCACATAATCCAAAAAGGCTCACCCAGAGGAAAGCAATGGCATGTAGGAAAATATGGTCGAGATAATGAGCCCAGGAAATGGAGTCTTTACCAACGATTGACAGTTCCATTAAATAGTAGAAGGTTCCCAAGTCGTGGTTTTTTGGAGGTTTTACGTGTCAAGAAACCATGGGCCTTTGGTCTATTTACAATAAAAAAGCATTGCAAGATGAAAGTCATATGCTTAGTGCCTATGGACATTAATGGGTGTTGGGCTCCAAAATTGACACATTTTCTTATTCTATTTCCTTATCCTTTCATTAGTTTTCTTAGCCTTTTATGAATATAATATGGTAATTTGTGTGTTGAGAACTTTAGAAAATAGTTAATAAATTATTTCACCATTTTATTCTCTCAATGAATTGATTTGACCATGAAAAGATGAGTTACAGTTACAATTCCAAATGATAACAAACAGGGATGTCGATAAGTGGATGTTGTTCCCTGGATAACATGATAAGAGTGAGTTACACAGAGCTTCTCCGGCTGGTTATGACCTAGATAAGAAAAGATTAATGATCATCATGGGAAGAGCAACTTTGAACGAGATTTTTGCCACCCATTCCAAGGGAGCTTAAGATATTTTGTAACTCAAATTGAACATCCTGAGAATATTTAGATTCTCAAGATTGCTCCTTTATTTTAAATTATAGACTTGGTTACAATTATAAAAGCGAGGAATAAAGCCTTGGTGAAAAAGACTTTTTTGACTGTTACTCTCATAATTATGATCTGAAGTTTTACATACATTGTAATATTGTTGTTGATTAATATAATGGAGACTTACATAGTTTAGTTTTAATTCTTGCACTGATTTCTCTCTAAGGTGGTTAACTTCCAGTGATCATGGGCCCAATCCTCGAGTGACTACTGCCCTCTTTGTATCATTACATTAACATTTTAACATTTGTTTTCTTATGATGTAATTATTTGATTTCCTTCCAAAATTAATAGATTATTATTGAATTGATCATTACAATTATACTTGCTACAGGAGTTTAAGTAAATATTATTAAGATTAGATCACTGATAGTTGATTTCTTGAAGTGTTATTCATTATGTTACTTCATATGATTGATAGTGAATTGTTAAGAGTGTGGCATGATATTTCGTTCAAAATATTTCGTTCAATTCAAGTGTGATGTTTATTTCCTATAGCTTCAGTTTCCTAGGAAACAACATGTGCTTAACATTGTTGTTTTCAAAAGTTTCAATGTTTCAATTATCTTGAATAAGCTTCTTGACTGTTGTGAATTTATGGAGTTATGCATAAAGTTTTCTTTTAGAAAATTCTAGCTGTTTCTTGTGGATTCATGCATTTACCTTTCAATAGAGATAGCCATACTAAGTTTCATAAACACTATTCTTTGCACATACAATGTCGAAAACCTTGAAACAGCTAGAGGAGTTCCAGGTTGACAATTTAATGTTTAAAGGTTTGTTGGTCTCTTTAAAGAGAAAATAAAAAACCCTGCATTTTGGCACCATTGTCAGGGAGGTTGCAAATAGGTGTTTAGTTGTATCCCTGTGGTGTTGATTATTAAAGACGAAAGGCCAAGAATGTATGAATGCACCAAGTAAAAGTCTTATGCCAATGCGTGCCCTCATCTGATACTTATAGAATTGTTTAGTGTGCATGACTAGGAAAAAGCATAACACTGTAAATCTAGAAGTTATAGATTTATAACCCATTTCAAAAACCACCAGAGCTCAAGGTCATTCTGGCATCAGAATAAATACCTTTAAAGATGAAATCATTCACCATTCAGAATCTCAAGTGTTGGTAGGTCATCGAACAAAATCTGGGAAGGGTTCTATTGTTGCCCCTCAAACGACAAGATCATCATCTACAACTTATGCTGAGATTCATGATAAGCCTGTGACGTTTGAGTAGAGCTTTCCAAACACATTTAATAACTCTATTCCTTCCAGTAAAAGAGGGGAATTCTGGTAACTTAAGAGAGTGAGGGGGTGAAAGAAGTGAGCCACAACTACAATCTTTTGAATTTCCAACAACACCTATTACAAAAGGGGAATTTGAAATTCCTGATTTAAGTAGCATTGAAAAACCATACAAAAACTAGAACTTAGCCAACACATTTGTTCCTCAAATAATATCCCCCGACTATGAAATACCGAATTACTGGAATTTTTTTTATTAAATGGAAAATGCAACACTAAGAACTCTGACTTCGACCATAAAATACTTTATTTTTGATCTACAGGCTAGTGCACCAATGAAAGTTATTCCATTACAGAATCTTCCAAGCTTTCATGGAATGGCTTCTGAGGATCCTGATGCATTTCCATTTGAATTTGACGTCTTATGTCGAGGTTATGCCTATACCACTGATCCTCAAAAACTGAAATTGTTTCCTTCTAATTTAAAGGGAGCAGCTCTACGCTAGTTTATGGGATTAGGAGGAGGTACCATAACTTTGTGGGATCAGATGAAAAATTATTTCCTCCCCAAATAGCAATATTATTGTTGATATAGGGATCGAAAAGAAGAAATATTTAAAATATTGTCCAAAGAAGATGAGACTTTAGAAGAATATGTCGAAAGATTCCAATACAATTTGAAAAGATCGCCTTATACCACTCCACCCATAGAAGTCTTGAAAACTACTTTGGTTAGAGGAATGAAAGATGAATGGATTGAGACACTTAATATAATGGGAAAAGGTGATATTTATAAGGAATAATATGATGACATTGTAAATCTATGTATCAGGTGCTCGCGAGGAAGTACACGAGCCAAATATGGAGTTTGAGACCCCCTCAATAGATCTAGTAGAACTACAAGAGGAGGAGTGACTTGCGCAAATATTGGTAATCTACAGGAAGAATTTAAAACTAATATTTTGAGTAAATTAACTATACAGTTGGATGTATTGCAAGTAAAACAGAAACAAGCAGAGGTAGAACAAGCTTTAGCCATTTTTTTCCCTTGCTTCCGAAAGAAGCACAATTGCAAAGAGTTCCTATTAGATGCAGTCGAAATATGTGCCATATGTGCCAAATATCACTCTACATAATGTTTTCGCTTTCACCAAAGACCTAAAGATATGTTCAAAGAGGTGGAGAAAGATCCTAAGCTGACATATCTATGGGATAACAATAGCAATGGGAAGCACACCCTACATGTATGATCCAAGATCCTACTTTTTTTCATTTTGGAAAATATATCCAACAACAGACTCATGCATCACAGTGGAAACAAAATTTTTGGCAATCCCAATCATGATCTACACCGCCAGGGGAGCATATGTATGTCGGAGGTGTAACACCCTCCTCCCACATCTACCCTAGCAACCAGCACCTAGGGTAAACATGCGACAACAGGCCACTATGATATGGTCAACCTCCTAAGTCACATTAAGGAATTGGAACCGATGGAAACACACCATACAGACATCCAAAATCATCAACAGAATACTCGGAAGACAAGTCAGCCACTCAAAAAACCTATCCCTAGGTCCCACTGTAGTTTTAGGTCTCTTGGGTCATAGTCTCTCTCATGCTATGGGCAAGGGAGAGATGAACAACTAAAACTAGCTCTCACAGGCCTACTTGCCAGCGATTGTGGACCAAAATTGTCACTGTTGTGCTAGCGACTCTAGGATTTCAACCATTTTTTTCAGGCCCAAAGCCCAGGACACTGCCCATAACTAATCCATCTCTTCGAATTAGTAAGGTAACATGGAAATGAAAGTACTAAAGACAATACTTGTTCAAGACCTTGAATGGATCCCTACTAGCCATGATAGGAATTTCGTTAAACATATCATCAACATGTAAACTACAGTTGTAAATAACAAATTTAAGTGTAGGGACCTCATACTTATATGATAATCACTATGAACCATTGTTCCCTTATCCCATTTTCTGCATTATCATCTATTATGTCATAGACCCATTATCCATTCACATACAATTAAAAACATGTGAGAGCGATACATAGTTGTTGTCATAAAAATGTGCATATAACCATCATAATAGCAAAAAAATACATCAAACATATTAGCCATCAAATCCATAAATATGCAAGTACCTTTAGACATGAAAATCAAGGGAATGGAATTCACATTAATGAATGCAATGAACCAACCGGAGATGGGACTACCATATTCCACCTGATAGTAGATTGGCTGAGCCAAATCTATCTTCAGTCTTTCACCCCTGTGCCATATTCCAAGCATGAATGTGGGATCTCATAGAACGCATCAATCATAACTCATCCAGGGCTTCCAAAGTCCATCCATCTCAATCCATCAAACAGTGATTCCACCTCATGGTTGGACCAAAACCATCTTCAGAATAGTCTTCTTACAAGCCTTACAGGGTTTCCACAGTGTCTATCCAACCAAGGCTTCCATAACTAGTAACTCAACCCACAACATATACAAGGCTTCCAGAGCATTTTCCAACAAAGGCTTCTAGGACTAGTAACTCAACCCACCAATGGCTTCCAGAGCATTTTCCAAACCAAGGCTTCTAGGACTAGTAACTCAACCCAAGCTATGACAAGGCTTCCAGAGAATTTGTTCAACCAGGGCTTATAGGAATAATAACTCAACCCAAGCTAAGGAAACACGAGAACAAAGAAAAAAACAATGAAAGTAAACCCACAATCACTATGGATATCCAAGAAATGGTAAGCCTAAGAAATCCACTGTCGATCCAGGAAATCCTCCATGCCAATGACAGATCACAATGAAGAAACCACATGCATATGCCATGCATGCAAACACTAGTGAAGGAATCATACATGCAACTCAATACCTACAACAAAATTTGATGTAGTTGCCGATCCCAATTCCCTCTTCTGCTTTCCTACTTTTCTTTTGCCTTCTTTCTCCTAGAATCTAAGTATGCCACACCCTCCAAGAGTGCTCCAAGAAAACTCTAAGTATCTAGGAGTATGAGAGAGAGAATAATGAGAGAGAGCTCCAACACTGAACTGACAAAAGGTTACCAATTGATCCTCAGAAGCCTTTTTATGAATGAGTCATCTATTTTCTTCATTTTCCATTATTTTCCTTCATTTTCCTCCTCACATGCAACTTGTGACCTTTCACCTCCTTTTTCTCCTAATTTCCATTATTTTTATAAATAAATGTGACAAAATGCCTTTTAATCCCTTAGACATTACCTTTGCCAATTTCTTTAGCCCTAAACAACCAAATGAACACACCCTAGGATGACTTTCCCACCAATTAGCTTTGAATACATGTCCCATCATCCATGGAATTTATATCTTTTTACATGGAATTTTCACCAGGGCTGTTCCCGCTGGACCTTCATGGCCTAATCAACAATATCCTACACCCCCAAGGAAATATTCTTTAAATAATCCATACCAGTACCATTGGGAAAATTCTTCAACACAGGGACCAATGTTGCCCCAGAATTGGCAGCACTTGATGGACAAGTCAACCCTTATGTTGGGTCACTTCCTCAGTTGCAAGCACCATTGCAATCTCCTCTCCAATTACCCCCAAATGTTCCACCTCCATTGTGACCTTAGCTACCTTCCCAACCAAATCCTAATCCTAATAGTAGACCTATCTAGTATGTCGTACTTGTCGAAAATCCATAGTATGACTCCACTTCCTTTGAATGTAATGAGTTGTGGTGAAGATTTGGATCGATGATATTCTTAGAAGATGATGTAGGAAAACATGGGTAGGTAGACAATTAAAACCTCACTGAAGAGCAACCTTTAAGAAAACATTCTTCATCATAGATAGCTATCACTAAAACAAAAGCACCTAACAAATTAGGGAAACATCTAGAATCCGCTACAACTATGAAAGTTTCTCCACCATACCCTGAGAGACTTACTGTAATTACACTGTCGGTTTATTATGACTTTGATCTCGTACTAGAACAGAGAAATTTATGTATTAAAATTCCTCTTCTCCAGGCTATTTGAGATGTTGCAATTTATGCCAAAAATATTAAGGATCTATGTGTTAAGAAGCATGCCAAGAAACCAAAAGACCCTCCTACAGTCCATGTTTTGGGAACACTTTCTGGTCTTATCTTAGGGAAGCAAGTACATGTTAATTATGATGACCCTGGAAACCCAGTAGCTACCATTAAAATTCAGGGGCTTAATTTTCCAAACACCATTGTGGAATTAAGAGCTGTAATAAATAAATTAACTGTAGAAGATTGTGGGATGATTGGGATTACATCATTTAAACGAACCACCATTATGTTAGAACTAGCTGACAGATTAGTAGTCAAACTAGAATATATTATGGAAGACATTATCGACTCTATGGACTCCTGGGAATATCCAGCAGAGTTCCTGGTTATTAACCCCATAAATCGGTTGGATGAACACTCTTTGATAGTATGAAGGCTATGGCTGACATTTTTTGATGCGTATAAAGGGTGTCGAACAGGAAATATGACAATTAGAAAAGGAATGTTGTTAAAAACCTTATCCTATATCTACTCACTAGACCTAGCCTATCCATTATAATTACCAACAATATCCTCCAAAATATTAGGAAGAAAATATGTGTCCTCCTCTTACATTAGATGAAGTTCTTCCCCTTACATTAGATGGAGCTCTTACTTTTGAAAGGTAGCCTAAGGATGATCTAATTAGTGGTTTTATTAACCAACCATCCACCATTGGGAATCCAACTTGCCAAATGTTAAAATCGTTGTTCTATACTGATGCCTAGGGAGTCCCATTAAATGTTCAAAATGATGATCATATACTCACAAATATAGTTCACAATAGTACTCCCATTGAAATTGAACCAGGAAACACTTTGAACATCAACGCTAATCTGGATGAACAACATCTTAAAAAATTGACTCAGATTCTCCAGAAATGTAAGTAGGCTTTCACTTGGGAGTATTCTGACATGAAATGCATTGAACCTCAATTATGTACACACCATATTTACATTACGAAATATTCCTGAGCTATTCTCCAACCATAATGAAGGTTAATTCCACACCTTAGGGACATATTAAAACAAGAACTACAAAAGCTTCTTGATGTTAATTTTATTTATCCTATTTCTAACAGCGAGTGGGTTTCACCTCTGGTTGTGGTCCCCAAGAAAAATGGAAAATGGAGAATTTGTGTGGATTATAGGGAATTGAATAAAGCTACAAAAAAATATCATTTCCCTCTTCCTTTTGTAGATCAAGTCCTTGATACTCTTTCTGGGAATATTTTTTTTTTATCTTGATGGTTTCAGTGGATACAATAAAATATAAATTTCTCCTGAAGATCATGAAAAAACAACATTTACCTTTGCACGGGGAACATTTGCATATAAGGTTTTACCATTTGGGTTGTGTAATGCGCCAACTGCCTTCTAGAGAGCAATTCTGAGCATTTTTTCTTATTTAATTAGTGAAGGACATGAACTCTACATCATTGATTTTACCTCCTATGAGAATGAATTTGAGCAACCCTTAGAGAATTTGGAGAAAGTTCTCGAACGATGTATTGCCACCAGATTATGTCTTAGTAATGAAAAATGCCATATGATGATGAAAAAATGTGTAGTTTCGGGGCATTATATCTCTCTTGTAGGTATTCAAGTCGATCTAGAAAAAACTGAGTTAATTCTTACGTTGCATACTCCGTGTACATAGAAAGAGGTACTAAGTTTCCTTGGATATGTTGGTTATTATCGTCGCTTTATAGCACATTTTTCAAATATAGTAGAACCTTTGTATGTGTTAACAGGAAATGTGGAATTCATATGGACTGATAAATGCAATGTTGCTTTTGCAGATCTTAAGAAGTTGGTCTCAACATCCCCTATGTTATGAGGGCCAAATTGGATTTTTCCAGTCCATATTTCATCGATGCATCCGATACAACAATAGGAGCCGTACTTGGGCAAGAAGAAGATAAGAAACCATATGACATATATTATATTAGGAATAACATCACACCCATAGAGCTAAAATACATAGTGATGGAAACATAATTTTTAGTTATTGTTTACTCTATTAATAATTTTTGTCACTATATAATAGGATATTCCATTTTTTTATACACCGATCATTCGACCATTAAATATTTAGCTAATAAACCTATTACTAATGGTAAAATAACATGTTTTTTGATGCTATTATAGGAATTTGACATTACCATAAAAGATCGGCCAGGGAAGGAGAACCTAGTTTCAAAATTTTTATCCAAAATCCCTGGAATAGCCGACTTATCACTTATGGAAAATTAGTTTCCAAATGAACACTTGTTTGTTGTAATGGTAAAAACACCATGATATGCAGATGTGGAAAACTTGCAGGAGAACTTCCAGCACATATACTATCTTGGGAAAATAAGATTACTATTCAATGTAGTGCACAATTTTCCTGGATTGACGGATATCTCTTTCACACGAGGACAAATATTCAAATCCATAGATGCATCATGGAAGACAAGATTTACAATATCCTTAAGGCTTTCCATGATGAACCATGTGAAGGTCATTTTTTAGATCAAAGAACTGGGCATAAACTATTGTAGATAGGCCACTACTAGCGCACGATATTTAAGGACACAAAAAATATGTCCATAGTTGTGATAATTGTCAGAGGACGGGTCATCCCATTAAAGCTAATGAAATTCCCCTACAAACTCAGGTTGTACTTGAACCCTTTGAGAGATGGTGGGCCCCTTTAACCTACCTTCAAACCAAAAGACATATATTTTGTTCTGCACAGATTATGTGACCAAATGGGGGGGGGGTGATAGCTCTCTCAAAATCCATAAAAGAGATAGTTATTAGCTTCCTTTTTGAACTATTAGTGCAATATGGATTTCCCAAGTAGATCATCAAATATGGAGGTTCACAATTCACTTCCCACAAGATTTCTGCTACAATGAAAAAATAGCACATTAAACACAGGGTTACTTCCCCCTACCATCTACAAGAAAATGGGCAAGTGGAAAGTACTAATAAATTTCTGGAGGCAATTCTAACCAAGACTATATCCACCAACCGCTAGAACTAGGTTGCCATGTTTCGTAAGGCCCTATGGGCCTATTGAAATTAAGACTCTCAAAATTGCAAGGGAAGTCAGACTGGATTTGACAGATGCACGGAAACACTGCCTGCAACAACTTAATGAATTAGATGAAATATGTCTGGAAACCTTATAATGCGCAGATGTTGTTCAACAAAAAAGGGCCAAATGGAATGACCACCTCATCAAAAATAAATATTTCCAAAAAGGAGATTGGGCACTATTCTACGATTCCAAATTCCAGGATTTCTCAGGGAAGCTTCAAACCAAATGGCTAGGACCATATGAGGTCACCGAATTTCATGAAAATGGTACAGTCAACCTTACTACCATTGATGGATCTGGTGTATCTCTCCTTACTAATGGACACCAATTATGCCTATATCACCAACTACTTATGTGGGATTATTCTCTTCATGAGGTAAGCAACAATTTTAATTTGCAGTTTTTAGTTGATCGGGGAGGTAACCCTACAGCTACAACCCACTAAATAACCCTTTTTCGAAATTATTTCCATTTTGTACATAATGTATATATTTATTGAGGAAATTATATATTAAATTTATTAGATATAATATATACATATATATATTATATAGAATATATATATATATATATAATATATATATATAGATAATAATTAATTATATAAACTTCATAATACAATAATAAAACATGGGGGAATGTTGTTCTCTTAGGTTACAATTGTTGTTCCTTTTGGTCGCAGTTGTTGTTCCCTTGGTCACAGTTGTTCTTCCCTTATCACAACTATTGTTACTTTAGTCGCAACAACTATTCCCTCAGTCACAATTACTATTCCTTTTCTACAGATTCTGTTTCCTTGACCATGATATTTGTTTCCTCTATTTTTAACCATTTTTTTAATACTAAGTTGTTTCTTTATAATTCTTTCTTTCATTTTGAATCCCTTGGAATTATGGTAAAATCAATAAATTTCTTGAACGATTGGCATTAGAAAATTTTCAAGTAGATTTTGGAAAACTTCCAAACCTCTCAGATAATTCTAATATTGTAAGTCTATAAAGATATTTACCCTACACTTCTTCGAAATACCACCATAAGAGTTTTTTTTTTTTTTTTTGCCATTCAAAAGTTTCCTGCAATTCTTTGATCTCCTTAAAACTTAAATTTCAGGGGGGAATGGCGAAGTAAGAAGGTAACCATTTTGATAATTTTTACACCATCAATAACTTTGAAGGAGTTGATAAGAAACCCCATTCACTAGTCTCTTATCATCATAAGATAATAAGGAATAAAATGTCCAAAGGATAGGAGGTCTCGTCATGAGCTGACTTGTTCATCCCATTGTTTCTAGTGAATGTCTTTTTTATCATTTGGTTACCATGCAAGAAGAACAATGGCCTTTTGTCAATAATTAGAAGAAAATTCATGAATCTTTTAAGAAAAAAAAGTGAAATGGAATAGTGGCGAATCAATGGGTTAAAAGGAAACCCTGTCGGGGCTATAGACGCCTACTGGCAGCAGAGGACATGCATATGGTATTGAAGTACATTTCAAAATTCAATTAAGAAAAGCAAGCCATTTTCCTTTCCCTTAACCAAAACAAAGGAAAATCACTGAATTACTATGGGAGCATATTTCTTTCCCTCGGAAGGTGTAACAATTAATGTGTATTAATAATTAATTCTTATTCTACATATTAGGAATATAACTCTTGGGGAATTAGTTAATCCACTTTAAATTTATTTTATTCATTTCCTCTAAACGCAATCTTTCAATGAAAATATTTAAATCTCTTTTACCTTATTTTCTCTAAAGGTGGTCTTCTAATAAACCCATTTTACCCATGGTCGGAGCTTAAAGGTGTCTTCCGCACCCTTTTTCATGTTTTTTTGTATATATCTTGGGTTTCGTAAATATCTTGTTTTCTCAGCATAATCTACCATTGATCCCTCCAATAAATGAGTCCCATGCCTCACCATTATTTCCTTGTTCTTGGTGGTTAATCCATCATGTTAAACAAATGCGCTCCTATCTCCATAACTCATGTTGATTATTTTCCAAATCAATTATAATAAATGGTTGAGGATGACCTTTAATTACCTCGGGGAGGGGGGGTGTGTGAAAATATTAAAAATATAACAGTTATTTGTAAACTATGAAATAATCATTGCATCTTATGTTATTTTTAAGTTTTCACTATTTCACAGTGTGTTGACACTTGATTTACTAAATCTTGTTGTTTCTAGTTGTTTCCAATATTTCTCCTTGTAGAGATAATGAAAATGGGAAATCACTCAATTCGTAGTGAACCTATACAATTGTGGGTTTCAGAATAGACACGAAGCATTTTGGATTAGGTGGGATGGACATAATACTTCGTCTAGTTATGGGGTTTTGACATTGAAGTAGCCTTAGAATTCATAAGGAACTTGAAAGATGGAATGAGGACAGTCAAAGGAAAAAAAATTAGGTAAATGCAAAAGTACTAGCTAAAGTAACAGGCCTACCTGGAGAAGGTGAGTAATGGTTGGAAATGTACACTCCATTACAGACTATGGCATCTATGTTTCTAAACCATGGGGAAGAGTTGGTAAGGAAAGCAAAGGGATACAACCCTACTTCGTTGACAAAACCATGGAAGGAACTGAGAGGAGTGGTCCAAAGATATATCACATGAAACATACACTACAATGTGGTAAGAGGGTGACATCTAAAGATACTAACAACGTTAAGACAAATGGTAACTCTGAACTTTCCCTATTTTCTGAGTTTACTTCTACATGAAACGAATGTGGGACTTAGAAGGTCCAAGGATCAGCCTTTAGTGGGAAGCCACCATGGACTGATAAAATTGATAATTGTCAAAAACCTAAACCAATCATAGTTAAATTGGGAGGAATTCTTGGGAATTCTAGAAACTTTTCCAAGAGAAGAAGCACTTAGCAAAGAACCCCAATAGATCCTCATTGATGATAAGAAATTGAGAGAAGCTAAAGAAACTGAGAGTGTCATGATGGAAGGGACTCCTAACACCCTTCCTTCTGAATAATTCATGAGGGAAAAAAAAGGATGACCTCTATTTTGGTCTCTTTACTCAAAAGAATGATAAGGTCAATGAGGTTGGATAAACCCCACGACTCCATAAACCTTGCAGAACAATTGTTGGAAGAAGCTTAACCTCAAACTCATGAGGAAGAACCCCCTCAAGAACATGAAGTAGAAGTGGCTGAAGTCTTAGAGGGGTTGGATTTTTCCTTTAATTCAATGGACCTAGAAGCTACTACAGGTTGTTCAAAATACTCTCTTGAAAAAATAACATCACCCGTACCTCTAGCCTCTCCTAATGATTCTGTTGCTACTATTATTTTGGAACCTTTAGGAGAGCCTAGAAATATTAAAGAATTCTTTGCTAAATCCATTTCAACCATTTAGGAACCATCCCCTTCTGAAGAGATACAATCTCCTTGGGAAAACAGGGAGAAAAAAATCCAATAATGACTCTCCGAGGTGATCCCGGGATGGTAGAAGCCTTGTTGAACACATTTATGGGGATATAATTGAACTTGCTAAGGAATTGGTTATTGAAAAATCAACAACCATTGTTGGTTTTCCATCTCTTTTAGTTACCTTAGCCAAAACAATTACACAAACAATTAATAGTGGGCTAAGAAACAAATGAAGGGACAAGATTAGTAAATAAATGTAGTAGTTAAAGAAAGAAAATAAGAAAATGTAGATAAGGGCCTGACAACTCAAAATATTTCTGCGAAATAGTAAAATTCAGAGGTGGCCTTACAAGAGGAAAGGAAGGAAGCGAGAAGTTCAACAAATTGTGAAACAAACTGAGAATGGAAATCTTGTTGTTTCCTCCAGTGCAGGGACTCAAACTGATCCAAAAATGCCTACTATTGAAGTGGGAACTCAAACAAAGATGCCAACTTCTACTATAAGAGGAATACAAACTGAACCTTTCACTCCGGATACTCCTTTGATTGTGGAACCCACAATGTAAGTCTAGAGCAAGAAAATAGAAGAACAACAAGAAACCATAACATGATACCAGAGGGAGATAGTTCCCCAAAACAACATTACGAGTTATTGCAAAAAATAAGACACTAACAACCACAGAAGATGAAACATATGCCAAATTGCAAGGATCAAGGGAGAAGATTAAAAATCTTGAAAATGGCTTGAAAAAAGTTATAGAACAAACAAAAGTTTTTTCTTTATACTAAGACGCCTTGGCATGTAGGTCCCCAACCAGGAACTATGCTTTATTCTTGTTGGAGCGATACTTGTAGCTCAAGGTAAAAGCTATCTAGTTAGGGAAACCTCGTGAATTTAGTAATGTTTTAGAGTTCATTGACTCCTTTCATAAAAAAAAATGATAACACATGATATTTCCTCTGTGAATCATATATGCATAATTTATTTTTGGAAGATCAAAGAGATGAGAACCATACCGCTTTCATAGGGGATGTACATTTTCAAGCTTTCATATCCTTTTCCAAAAATCAGATTAAATGGGAAAAAACTTACAACGTGTTCCAGAGATGAGAACTTGGCCTTGACCTCTAGGTCAGAGGGGAACCACGAAGTCCTTTATGCACGCTCATCGACCACAAGAGATTCATGGAGCAAAGTAGATTTTTCAAAGATTCAGAATCCATTCATAATGATGTACTGAAGTTAGGGATAAAATATTTAATGAATAGTAAGTCTGAGGCTCTACAGGGAGCCAAACAAAGGTGGAAGGCATCAACCGTGGAAATAAAAAACAGGGAGCCTTCCAATCATCAAAACTTTGAAGATGCAATGGATAATGTAGAGGATTATGCCCACATAGTATTATAGGAGGGCCCTAATTGGATAGGATGTAGATACAGGTACCCAATAATTTGGTCTCCTCAAAATTACTATAAGGCTGAGTATGAATTTACTGAAGCAAGTAAGTATGTCGCTCTCCAAGAAGTCTGAAGCATGAAATCTTTTTGACATTATGGAGAGGAATCTCACCTAGCTTACTCTTTAACTACTCTTCATGTTAATCATTTGTTTGCATGAGGTCATGCAAACATGTAACCAAGGGGGAGATATTTGATTCCAAAATTGATACATTTACTTACTTTGTTTCCTTATCATTTCATTAGTTTTACTAGTCTTTTATGAATATAATATGCTAATTTGTGTGTTAATAACTTTCTAAAATAGTTAATAAAGCAGTTCACCATTATATTCTCTGAATGAATTGATTTGAACATGAAAATATGAGTTACGCTTATGATTCGAAATGATAACTAACAAGGATGTCGGTAAGTGGATGTTGTTTCCTGGATAGTTGGATAAGAGCAAGTTACAAAAGCTACTCAGGCTAGTTGTGACCTGGATAAGCAAATATTAGCAATCATCATGGGAAGACTAGTTGTGAACGAGATTTTTGCCACTTATTCTGAGGGAACTTAATAGATTTTGCAACTCAAATTGAGCATTCTGAGAATCTTTAGATTCTCATGACTGCTCCTTTATGTTTAATTATAAATTTGGTTGTAATTATAAAAGTGAGGAATAAAGCCTCAGTGAAAAAGAATTTTTATTGTTATTCTCATACTTATGCTCTAAAGTTTTACAAACCATTGTAATATTGTTGTTGATTAATATAATGGATACTTACACGGTTTAGTTTTAATTCTCGCACTACTTTGACTCTAAGGCAGTTGACCTCTAGTGATCGTGGGCCCAATCTTGAAGTGACTACTTACCTCTTTGTATCATTAAATTTAGATTTCAACATTTGTTTTCTTGGTATGGAATTATTCAATTTCCTTCTAGAACTGATTTATGATTACTGGATTGATAATTACAACGATAATTACTACAGGATTTAAAGTAAATATTATTAAGATTAGATCTCCGATAGCTAATTTCCTCAAGTGTTATTCATTTTGTTACTTCTTATGATTGATAGCGAATTGTTAAGAGAAATGTGTGATATTTGCTTTAGAAGATTTCTTTCAAGTCAAGTGTGTTGTTTCTTTCCAGTAGCTACAGTTTCCTGAGAGACAACATGTGCTTAACATAGTTGTTTTCAGAAGTTTCAATGTTTCGATTATCTTGAATAATCTTTTTTATTGTTGTGAATTTATGGAGTTGTGTGTAGAGTGTTCTTTAAAGAAAGTCTAGTTGTTTCTTTTGGTTTCATCCATTTACCTTTAAATAGGGCTAGAAAAACTAAGTTACAAACACTATTATTTTCACATACAGTGTGGACAACCTTGAAACAACTAGACAAGTTCTGGGTTGATAATTTAATGTTTAAAGGTATGTTGGTCTTTTTAAAGAGAAACTAAATAATCCAACAATGGGTCAGCAACTCTTTGGAATTTTTGGCTAAGATTAACACTTATGCCATATTTGGGAGTCCACTACATATCGCATTAGAGGAAATTTTAGCCTAAAATTGGCTTCCTAAAGAAAAATAATAAAATAACGGTTAAAATAATAAATAAGAATTATGAATTTTAGAGGTAAAGAAAACTACTTTTAAATTGTATTTGTCCTATATATATTATATATATATATAATAATAATTATATTATAGATATATCTATTGAAATTTCCAGTGTAGACACCCATTGGATGTGAAATTAAATTCCATATCAAACAAGTACCCATTATGAATACTTTTGAGAAGACTCACATCGATAAAAATTGAAGATTCATTAAAAAAGTGTGTTCAACATGTCTTTTTAATGTAACCACAATTTTTATCAATGTGGGTCTTCTCAAAAGTAACCATAATGGGTACTCATTGGATGTGAAATTTAATTTCGCATCCAACACATGTCTACACTTGAAATTTTAGTAAACCTATAAGGATATAAGTTAAAAATACAATTAGAAAAAGTAGTTTTTCTTCTTTTCCCTCCAAAATATTTACATGTACCTCTTTCAAATTTAAAGGATTTTGATTGGTTTACATATTATGACATAAAAATTTCATGGGAACTTTTAGACTAAAATTCCTCTAATATAAGACAAGGATTGGATGGCTTAGCTGCTACTTATACCACCATATTTAGCTGATACGCCGAAATGCGCTATTTTCCATGTTTGGAACAGAGAGGCATTTGAAGCATGAATGGGTTGACAACTTGGCTTGAGAATTGAAGTCAAATGTGATTTCCAGGAAGCATTGGTTCAAAGCAGCAAGGACGACACTTTAAATAATTTCTTAACAGGCTTCATTCTAGAATAATTCACCATATCAGAGCTTCCTTTCATGTCATGATGAATTCAATTGAAAATATTGTTGGGTGCAGGAGATTTGACCATAGCTTAGGGTTCCATGCAAAAGTACATCCCATCAATTGAAGATCAATGTTGTTTGCTTAGAAACAATTTATTGGAGGAAGTCCACAGATGGAGTGGGAATTTCTTAATCAACATGGAAAAATATTATATGTCCATTCTTTGAATTAATATGATAATTAGAGTGGCTGAGAAGTAGTACAATTTAAAATAGTATTTTTGCCCACACACAGATGGATTTAGTTATGTTGTAGTGGCCAAATAATTTGACACAATAACAGGATGAAGAGCCATGCTGAGGGTACACTTGGGAAGTGTGACTTATAGTATAGAACTACATCGTTCCTTGTGTGACACTGCAACAAAACTCATAAATGCCAAGTTTGACTATGGGGGTTGGCTGCATTTTTGAGTGAGTCATGTGGAGAGATCTAAGGTGTAAGTCCGTTTTTATGAAAGGTCAAGAGTGCTTATGTAGGGGAGAAAGGCCGAGAGTGGATGAGTAAGAGTTAAGGCTGAGAGTTGTTGAGTGATAATTGTCTAAGGGAGGAGAGATGTTGAGTTCTAATTTTCTGAGGGTTGAGATCAGAGAACTCAATTCTACCGCAAAGTGGACAGAGTCTTGAATGGGTTGAGTAAAGTGAAGGCTACAGAGGAGAATATAAAGCTAGAATTAGGAAGAGTGGCTGCTAATTACAAAAAGTAGTGAGTTCCTTATTTATTGTGGGATGGAACCTGAAAAATAGGGAGTTTGTAGGTTTTAACCGTGTACATAAATTACTCACATATGGATTCTAAGCATAAAATAAAAAATGGCGAGAACATAAAACATAAAATATATATACGCAAATATTTTCCCCTGGATCCCAAAACTGGGACTACCAGATTGATTTTTTATTATATTCCTTTCAATTTTACAATACATGTATATACACGCTGACACATTCATAAACTCTAATGCATTAACCCTAGATTAGAAAATAACCAGAGTTCCCTTGACTAGATCTACAAAATACCATGGGAAGAAAACCATTATGACCAAAACCATGTGAAAAGCCCATGCACAAAACCATAGGTAGGCCTTCCCACCTAATATAGGGTCCAAAACAAATTTCCCGAGGCACTACCCTGAACCCCATATAGGAGGGCTACCATCCCACTCTCGGGGGGGGGTTACGGCCCCCCGATGACTCCCATGTTGTAGTCAGCGAAGCGAACTAGAGGGACTATTGACCCCCTTGTGACCCCCCTGCACATGCATCTAGTCATGGAAAGAATATAACATACACCGAACATTCTCCCACTTGTTGTTTTCTTTTCCCCACAAGGGGTCACAAGAGAGCTTAATCATTGGTCCATCCCTATAACGCCCATTGTTTCTCTACATGAAGAAAAATTCTTATTGCTCACAAAATTTGTCAATGCATCTGTAGTATTCTTCAAAGTGTCCACCATTAACAAAAATACCTTTTTTCCTCAAACATATCCCTCACAAAGTGATACTGAACATCAATTTTTGTTGTCTTTGAATGATAAGCAAGGTTCTTTGCCAATAAAATTTAACTTTGGTTGTCACAATCTATCCAGATAACTCACTGTACTAACCCCATACTTTAACACAATCTCTACAACAAAATTTCTTCCTTGCTAGAATGAGTTGGCTGTCATGTATTCTTCCTCTGTAGTTGAAAGTGCCACTACAGACTATCTCTTGCTCATCCAACTAACTGAACCTCAAAATAGGTTAAACATATACACACTTGTAGATATTCTCCGATCTAGATCTCCAACCCAGACTACACAAAGCCACACATTTCCAAAACTTTATCCAATCCTGGTCTTGCTTGGTAGCACATACCGTATTCACTAGTGCCGCATAAATACCTAAAAACCAGCTTCACTATTGTCCAATGCTCCTTCCCTGGTTTTGACATAGACCTGCTCAATACTGCCACTACATGTGCAATGTCTGGTCTAGTACAAACCATTGCATACATTAGGCTACCTATTGAACTTCCATATGGAACATAGGACATGTCCTCTTCCTCTTCTTGTGTCTTCAGATATTCTTCAGGAGATAAATTTACACCTACAAGAATAGGAACCTTCACCAATTTACTATCCTGCATATTAAACCTATGCATTATTCTCTCAACATACTTACTCTAGTTTAACCTTAGTTTCTTCTTTTCCGAATCTCATTTAATTTCCATGCCCAAAATATAGTTTGCAGCACGCAGATTCTTCATGTCAAATTTGGAGGACAATTGGGCCTTCAAATCATGGATAATTTCTTTGTCATTTATAGTTAGCAACATATAATCCATATGCAATGCTAGATAAATAACATGGTCGCCAATTAATTTAAAATACACAGAGTGATCCTCTTTGCTTCTGGTGAAGCCAAGTCCCCATATAAATGTATCAAAATTATGATACCACATCATTGGTGACCGTTTTAACTCATATAAAGACATTTTTAACCAGCATCCTAGTTATTTCTTTCCCTTCACTGCAAAGCCTTTAGGTTTCTTCATGTAGATCTCTTCTTCTAGATCCCCATGAAGAAATTTTGTCTTCAAATCCATCTATTCCACCTCAAATTCAAAATAAGTAGCAACAGATAAAAGTAATTGAATAGCAGCTACCTTGGAAACAATAGAACAAATATCACCAAAATCAATTCCAATCACCTAGGAATAACCTTTTTCTACCAACCAAACTTTGTATTTATCCAACTTGCCTTATGCATTCATCTTCTTCTTAAACACCCATTTTCTTCCAATGGGTTTCCTTCCAACTGGAAACTCCACCAGATCCCAAGCCTCATTTTTGTCCAGAGATGTCATTTCATCAAACATGGCCTCTTTCTAGGGTTTTCCATCTTCTGAATCTACTGCCTCCCTAAACATTTTGGGATCATGGTCAATAACAGATAAAGAAAATTTTGAACAAAAATAAGATGGAATATTCCTTTTGGGTTGCCTTGTTTCTTGAACTAATCTTTTGATAGCTGGAGTTTGTAGCTCTTCATCTTTTGATTCTTGTTCTACTATAGAGTCTAATTCTTCCTCCTTTAGCTCAAACTCTATCTTCTCAGGTTCCTTTGGTGGGACTTCATGTTTAATAACATATTTCACCTCTCTAAACACCACATCTTAGTTTTACACAACCTTCATTGTTTGTGGGTTCCAAATCTTATAACCTTTTAAACCATCCTTATACCCAATAGAGATGCACCTTTGATATTTACTATCCAACTTGGTTATTTTCTCCTTTGGAACTGTACATATGCATCACATATAAATACCCTCAAATTTGAAAGAGAGGGTTTCTTACCAATCCATACCTCATGTGGAGACTTATCCTCCAATAGTGATGGAGGTGATCCATTAACCAGGTAACATGCAGACTCCACTGCTTATGCCCAAAATTCCTATCCTATGCCGACACCACTAAGCATTCTTCTTGCCTTTTCCATCAATGTCCTATTCATTCTTTTTGCAAATCTATTTTGATAAGGTGTGTATGGAGTAGTCTTATGTTGTGCTATACCACACTTCTTACAAAACTCTTCAAATTCCTTCTTGTAGAACTCTCCACCATTATCTCTCATCAACACCTTTATCTTCTTCTCTGTCTGGTTTTCCACTAGAGCTTTAAATTCTTTAAACCTATGAAATACTTTAGATTTATTCCTGAGGAAATATATCCGTGTATTCCTTTAGAAGTGATATATAAATGATACATAGTACATTACTTGCCTAGTGATGGAACTGACACAGGTCCAAACACATCACTGTGCACGAGCTCCATGGAAAATTTTAGGGGCGAATGTTCGTAGGGGTTTTAAATTTTTAGTGGGCGAATATTTTATATCATAGTACATTTTTACAAATCACCTCAAACAGCCCACCTTATTTTAAGGGAGAGGGTAAAAAAGGTAAATTTAGCCCTTGAAATTAAGAGTTACAACCTTCCATTTACCCATTTTCAAGAATAGGTTTTATTTAAGAGAATCCATTTGCCCATTTTCAAAAATAGGTTTTATTTAAGTGAATCCTATGGGCCAAATACCACATTTATAAAAGAAGTATGGTAAATTAATAAAAATATAAATAAATGAGAAGTATGGTAAATAAATAAAACATTTTTTATATTTATTCCATAAGTCACCTTATATACATGCAAGGGTGTAAA